>DWLI01000150.1:0-27788 GCA_018249915.1 Cecropterus dorantes dorantes
CCTAAATCTGTATAATGACAAGTTAAACAAAAAGTTATTGATACATACACAAACTCAGTTATTGATACATTCAAACAGATTGTTCTCTCTTAACAAAAAAAAATTAGTGCATTTAAATAATGGTTAATCCTTATAAGGTATATCGTAGATAGAAGCATATTTTAGCATTTTTTTTTAATTCCTTTTGACGTTTTATATAAGAACACAGAACCTGAAGTAACTGCGCAAATTATGGCACATCCTTAGTCTGGGTCAATATGGCTCTACATCGAAAATTACCCAATGATCTTTAATTGACACGAGTTATGCATAGCATGACAGCCTTACATTTTTTTCTTAATAGTAACAAGCTACTAAATAATCGTAATTTTTTTAAGTCACCTTTTACTTTTTTCAAGAACCTTAGGATAACCCTAAGCCAAATTACACTTAAACGTTTATTTAATATTCCTTTTTCGAATTAAAAAAGATGGTGATGAAAAATGAGACTTTAAAAAAGCATTTTACTTTCTTGTACTAGCATCATTTCAAAAGCTATATAATTTTGTACAAAATAATATCGTGTGGGTCGATTCAAGTCTCCGGAAGTGTATCTCTCATAAGTACCTTTTAAGTTAATTTTAACATCTTCAGTATCAGTGGTTCATATATTGTTTGTAGCCGAAATCATATGAAGTTTAGGTTGAGGTCGTTAATACCCCACTACGTAAAGCCTAACCACTCGGAAATATATTTGAGAAAAACAAATTCCTATTTTATCAAACAAACTCGCCGCTATTTTACCAATAAAAGCGTGGGCGCGAGCTGTTTCATCAAATAACAAGTTTTGTTTTTTATATTTTCAAAATTTTAATTATTTGGGTTGATGTATTGACTATAGCTTACTACAACAACAGAACAGTCCTTTCCTTTTACCAGTGAATTAACAAGACGAGTTCATTTAAAAACAACCATACTCGTGCATACAATATATCGCATACATACAATATAATATATAGACATCGTCACTCTTAATAGAGGGCCTTCGAATAGTGACTTGTGAAGGGTACTGAATTCGCTAAGAGTACCGTATGAGTTTGGCGCAAATTATACTGTGAATACTATAATGTTTTATGGTCTATAAATCTATAAATATATGGTCATGTCAAGAATTGGATCTACCCCACGAATGCGTTCAATAATATCTATCTGCGCGTACGCAGCAGAAATATGTGATCCCTCATAGTCAGCATATTGAAGTAACGCGACTACAAAATTAACTGAATTAACCGAAGTATCAAACGAGCATGCAATCAACCTTATAGGATTGCAGTATTTTGATTTGCAGAGCGTAGAGATAAAGGAGACTGGGTCTTTTGGGTTGCCCATGGTACAAATCAAGTTATAATTTAAAATTACGATCGTATTTTTCTATTTTCAAATACGAAATCCAACAATGGGTATTTGTGAATTTATGTTACTAAATTAAACGATATTATAATCGGAACTGACTTATTACTTCAAAGTATTTATGACTCTAAAAGTATTTTTTATTAAATTTATGTTACTTAAAAGTATAAAAATACCTTTATAAAATTTGAATCAATTTTACCTTTAAAAACCAAGATTATAAAAGCTGTGATGGATTCGCCATGGCGGCTCCTAATATAATAAAAAATATCGGTAATTGTCACCTACTCGAATATGTCACTCACTCGACTTGTTCAACGTTTTGTATGTTTGTTGTGTAATTGTCAAAATATCAACTTTTACAAAATTTGTAAGTGACACCGTAGGCCTATGCAAAATAAAGATATTTCATTTCATTTCATTTTGACCACTTCCAGTGCCGGCCCGTAGCAAATTTTGAGGTGGAGCGAGATCAAATTAGAGGCCCTCTTGAAATCTAAATCTTCTTTGACACCAGTCCCTGCGATTTAACGACCAAATTAAAAGGTCGCCAAATCTAAACATTCTGCTGCCCCCTAAAAGTGCCACATAGGCGCAAGTTGAGCGTCGATAGCTTTTCCCTTTGGTAGGTCCAGGCCTGACCACTACCGACCTAATACTTTCTCATTAATTCCAAATATGATTATAAATTAAGTGTCATTAAATTCAATCACCTATCCAATGCAATCTCAGGTGGTCATCCTTCAAACAAGAACACAGCAGCGCCTAACACTGCTGTTCTTAGAAAGAAACATGTGTGATAATTGAACTATAAAGGGTTCTGCCACCTTGAATTTCGCTGCCTTTGTTTGTTTTTTATAAAATTATTTGCTCTATATCTTCAGAGATGGCCAAATTTACTTTACATAACTTATACTCGTACATTATCATTATCTTGTCCAGAACGACTAAGTAGCTAACAGATCCTGGTTATAATAGTATAAATATCCAATGTCCAAATAATATGTAAGTGTTATTTTTATTTCAGTTATTACGAGGATGCAGCCCAGATAGCCTTTGAACAAAAAGACGAGGGAGCTCTATTATTCGTTCAAAACAAGTGCCCAATGAACGAGGTTGCTCAGCATGAGAAAATACAAAACTTGCTAGATCAACTAGCTAATAAGAAATAACTGAATATATTCCTAACCAGTCATTAAGTGTATTTTAAAGCTGTTATTTAAAATCAATATTAATGTTAGTCATCAATTAATACCGGCTTAAAAACTATCAGCTTATTTCCACGACCTGAAAACATAAAACTGTCAATTCATTTTTATATTGTATTAAAAGCATTGGAAATATTTATGTGTGTATAAATATGTTCGCGAAAGTTCTCTTTAAAAACAAATTGATTTTCTCTTCTGACCAAACATTTTTGTATCTAAATTACTGAAGTCAGAACCATGACATTTGGATAAAAGGTTAATTTTATGATATAGGGATCTACCAAGTATTGATATTCCCCTCTGAGTAGGGTTTAAATGTTTCTATTAGCCTGTGTTAGCAAAGTCACGGGCAAACTAGTTGCTTATAAAGTTATAAACGCTGTAGAGGAGAATTGCTTGCTAACTTAAAGTATTAGCTTGCTAATTAAGTTCGAATCAGGTAAAAATCAGTGGCTTCAGTATTTCAATAAAATTATTTATATGATATAAAATAAGTTGGTACATAATATTCCTATACTTTATTTTTTTAGAATTCCAGTTTAAAATCATACTATTAAAATATATTGTAGCTTCATGTACAGCATTATTGTGATAAATTATGTTATAGCTAGATTAAGTAAACATTTGTAATACAGAATATATAAATAAAGAATTGAAACAATAATCATGTGGTTGTAATTTGGCTTTATTATGGACATTGAAATGTTATTATTAAAACGTCAACTCGCATCAAAACAAACATTAAGAATCATTAAACAGGCTACATAATTTTACGACATATATTTTTTTTATTTCCAATTTTTGTCAATATACACACATATTTCTTAGTCTAGAAAGCTGTGCCTTTTAATTGTATAACTTAGAATATTTAAACTATAATTACGAAAAGAATATAATTGCCAAAATATTAAACTGCTAGGAATTATTTTTATCCGACATTTAGATGACTGAAGCGATCCGAAACTATAGTGCTAAGCCGCTCCAGTACCGATTAATGACGTTAATGTACGGTAATTTAGTGTAATCTGTCTGTCGGAGCATATCTAGTCTATTAGATATTTTGAAAATGATTTCAGGACAGGACCTCCGATATTTTAATACCAAATGATTGCTTCTAATCAAAATGTCAATCAGTTTAACAACTCTAAAAATGTTGATGCGCATGTTAACATTATAATTTATCTGTACATAAAAAAGAGTCAATTATATTTTATATATATACTTCACAACCTTATATGGATAGAGATGTACCGTAAACAGAATTTATATTAAATGTTATGTTTAATGAAACATGGAGATTTCTAACTGCAACTTCACGCGTCAACTTCAAGAATTTATTTTTAAACTTACAATACAGCCACATCCCACGGCTAACGGTAACAACGTCGAAAATTGGTCACAATATATATTATGTATTTAATTGACACTAACAGCTACTAGTTGAGGTTCATACAAAGTTTATTTGGATAAAATAAATGGAATTTCTAAAAGTGGCAAGGTTTACTTTGGCAAAGATTCATATGATAATTAAATATTAATTTCTGGGACTGCTACTATTTACTAATATTTAGATTAGCAAACAGGATTTCATCATATTTTTTCCCTCTATGTGAATAATTATTTGGCAAATCTGAGACAGGTTATATGATACATAAGATAGGTTTATGTGTAAACTCTCTTATTTATGACCTGTACAATATCAAATAATATATTCGATTTGATACATTGACACAACGCTCAAATCAGACAACAACAAAAATACTGCCATATGATTATACTTTGTAGATATGTGTCCATTATTATTTTAGTTTGATTCGGGGACTAATTTAGAAAAACCTTTTAAAAAAAAAACTTAATATGCAAACAAGTGCCACTTTCAGGAAAGGAATATTCTAAAAAGATAAATCGACCTCTTGTATTTTTCAAAGAGTATAAAAGTAAAAAAGTATGAGTAACCGTTTCGCATATCTGTTAGATTCAGAAATTAATAACACTCTTTATTAAATATATCATTGGAGCTGCCTCTACGGCTATGCTATACCTATCCTAGTCCCGTATTTATGTGAACTAGACTCGATGCCCTTATGAAATTTGATTCACACATTGCCAGCAATATGTTAATAGTATGAGCAGGCAACATTGTTTATAAACAAGAGTTCATCATAAATACGGGGCTTTATACTTCTGTTCCTCCAGAGATACCAATGTAATATGTATATAACTTAATGAAACAAAGACCAATATATCTATAGAAAAAAAACGAGAACAATGATATAGAATTGTTTTATATTATAATTTGATAAATCCAACAATTACAACAATTACCGTGATGTGAATTATATGTGTTTAGACTAAACGCTATATTAGTCTGCACAAAAGGTCCGTTATTAGATTTTACAATAAAGCGAATGGTAAAAGAATAAGAATAATGATAGAAAGACCACAGTATTTAATTTAATAATCTGTGTAAAAAATAAATTAATGCGGTAATATTTTGAATATATTCTTCACGACCACAATTTCTTTGAATTTGAATGCATGTAGCGTTAAGTTACTAATAAAATAATTTGTACAGCCAATTTTGGAACCCCTGGAGAAGCATTGTACCATGTCGTCACATAACCATGTCAATAAATAAAATAAATAACAGATTGTTTTGGCAAAAATCAATTAATAATTAATGAAAAAGCCTTTTCGTTTACACATGAGCACGTCAACAATGTCTTTCTAAATGTAAAAATAAATTAAGGACATAACAAATACGCATATATCCAACAATCAGTCTTAAATGAAACAATGGTTACCGATGTAGAGTATACAATACGGTGAGTACAATACACACTTAGTAGTTTCCATGCTAAATGAACCTTAACACATCCCTAACCTTTAAGTATAAAGAGGCCTGTAAACGATAATTTGTTTAATTTTACATTTGAATCTATAGAAGCTCGTTACTCTCAAAGTAAAGGCAGAGAAAGTAAATTTCGCATAAAGAATGAAAAATATTTTTACAATATAGCTGTAGTAAGTCTGTTAGTCACTAACGTTCACGTTTTTAACGATAAAAAATGACTAATCGTTGATCATTTACAGGCCTCTCAATAAGACAGGGTTGGCGCACTTACATTAGTTATACATAATTACATTCATATAACATTAGTTCAGTCATCATTTTAAATTTCACAGTCCCGGAATAATTTTTGCATCGAAAACCGTTATTATCATTAAGTGCTTATAAAATCTTCTCAGGTGGAAGACGAAAAAGCTGAGGGGACCTAAAAATTGCAATTTGCAACTAATAGACATTTATCCTACATTATTACAAAATGACTAATGTACTTGCGCCTAAAAGTATTGATTACCATTATTAAGAAGCTTACCTCAAATATGATATTCGTATAAGAAAACCACATTTACACGTTCGTGCTTGTCATACGCTTTGCTATTCGCTTCGTTACTTGCCCGAATATGTAAATACGGTAAAAGTTAAATTGAAACATCAAGACATTGAAAATTTAATAATAATATGACAAAATATACATACTGAGATATTCATTAAGTCTACACGTTACACTATATCTATAATTAAAAATCACTACAATCAAAATAATAATATTAAACAGTCATCCCACTCGATAATTCAATCTTAAACTTAAGCTGTTACATGAGAAGTCGTGTACCTAAATGTATTTCGTATTAGCACGGAAACAAAATGAAAATATTCGTTACATAGAATTTTTGGAGTCTAAATAGATATAAAATTTAATACATTTTCAAAAATCAACGAGGACGGACATATGTCCCAGGAAGTTGATTATATCAACAAAATATCGTTTGGTCGAAATCCCAGTAGTGGTACGATAGATATACAAAACAAAATATTATAAAACTTATCTTCAGTAGTGACCCATTCATATACGCGATTAATTTAAAACGTTTTGAGATGTTTTTCTTTGGCATTCAAACAATGGCGTAGATTTAATCCGAATATCACACAATCGTCTACCCGTTAAGCACCGTATACTAACTAACTTTAAGACAAGCCACTCTTCTCACTAAGTCTCCCAACAATTCCCTTGTTTTCTTTAGCACCTCGTTCTTTTCTCATCCGCCACTTCGGGATACAAGGCTTTATATCCCAATCATTTTTATAATGATTATTACACAAGTATTCTAACTGAAATCATTAATGTTTGTACCACATGGTTATTGACAAAAACAAAATAAGTTACAAATTAGATCGATCCAACTTACAAGAAATTAATAAATTTATATTATGATAATACGTACATACGTACAAACATACGTACTTAATTATTTTAACGCGAAAAGTTATACTATATAACTGTTTTTTTTGCATCATTGTGTCAATTTTACAAATTTTAACATATACACCAATTAGCATAAATACATCTTTATATTACTCATAGAATAAAAATAATGATTATAGAAACAAAATTGGCCATGGCTTTACTTTTTTAAATACTATAGGATCATTAAGAGATTTTGAATGTTTAATATAGTTGTTAAAAAAACAAGGTACGAACTTTTAACTTACGAGTACTTATCCAAAATTGTGACATTACGCCTAAAAGAGTACGACGGCCACTATTTTATTATAATAATAATGATACCGCCAAACTTGCACAACTGCTATTTACCTCAAAAGGATTTTAAATGTGTCAGCCTTACTCACTAGATTTTAAATAGGTATACGCTTAGAAGCATTTTTTTTTCATTTTTTTCTATAATATATTATCACATTTACGAGTATATTTTTTATCCTAAATGATACTAACAGCAAATGCTATTTTTTGTTATTTTTTTCTTAATTACAAAAATCTACCTTCCCAGTGTTCACAACACAAATAATTTAATTAAAAGCAAACCGCGTGTTTAATATCTAACATTAAGTACATTTTAGGAAATGGCACTTACAATATTACAAGTATATCCAAAGGATCTCAATGAGATAACTCTATTACCCTGCCGAAATAGCTATGAAAATTCCTCTGATATATTTTGAAAAACATCTTTAAATTTATATTATTTTGTAAACACGCTTTAGATTCAATATGGAGAATATTCTCAATTTTATAGTATTGTCAGACGATGAACCTGTGATTATGAAATAATCGTGATTTTGACACGAACATATAATTTACTAATAACTGAAAAGTAGAACTGAAACACAACTGTTAGATCACAAAATGTAAACATACTATATTCAATAGAAAAATATTACTTACTTAGCCGTCAAAATAACGTTTACATTGAGCTTTTGTTTGTTTACGTACATAGTATGTTTAATCTTACTTTTATAATATTGAAATTTTTCCATCTAAACACAAAGATCAACAGTAGTATTGTCTTTTAAAAACATATTGGACTGTGATTGATTTTGTTTTTGAATTACTCTTTGGCGATGCTTGGTTCTAGGAATTTAAAAATTTTAAAGTAATTTCAATTTTTTACAAATATTCACAAGTCGTCCATTACAACAATTTTTTTCACACATTTCACGATAAGCTCTTTTAAATTAGCCATAACAAAAATAATAATTAATTTCCCTTTGGTAACAAAAACGAAGATATTATTAAAATCACAGCAAACAATAAGAATAACAATTTAACTTAAAAAAATAATAAAAACAAATTCTCGTCTCACTCCGAGATATTAAATAAATAATGTCTTTACACTCGTTAAATGAAGGTGCAAATGAAAAAATGGTCGCGTGTGATGATATTACACGTTACATACATTTCAACTAACATTAATTCAAAAGACCATAGCAAAATACTCACATACAGCGAATGGCACAAAACGTCATTAAATAATCGCGCGGCTAGGTAAGCTCGACATCTTCATAACGTTAAATAACCACGTAACACCTTCACGTAATGAGATATATCTACTAATACGATAAATAACAATGAGTTAGATAAAAATGATCTTTTTTTTTTCATTTTTTAGGAACTGCTTTCAGCTCTAGACTTAGCTCTAATGACTTTAATTCGTTTCGGTAGCCCACGACGTTCAATTAGGGAGATTATCGTGATTGAAGGTAGCTAGCGGCTGGGTGGCCACGGTGACTTTCGGCGAGCGTTCGTACTTGGTTCGGTCGACGGGACTCGAACCCGGAGTCGAGCTCGGCGTGAGGAGCACGGAGTGCCGCACGGCGCCCTGGTTCGATATTATGTTCAGATTCGTGAGATTATGCTTCGGAATGGTGAAGGATGGTAGGTCTTTGGTTTTGATGCTGTCGTAGATGCGAACCAGCTTCGTGGCGTCGATGCCGTCGATGATGTTGAGAGGTCTGTGGCTGGCTGGTGATGACGTCACCACTAGACCTGGCATGCGCGCTCGTGTCTCGCCCGCAGATGTCGTGGGCGGGACAGTGGGCGTCGTGGGCGTGGTTGGACTCGACATGTGCTGAGTGATGGAGTGGCTCTTCAGACCCTGAGCTGTCTTATAGCTTTTGCCGCATTGGCATTTGTACGCCTTTTTTATCCTGAAAATGATAAAACGAAATTCAAATAACATTACACTATTAACCATTTCAAGGTAAACTAGTACTGTTTAATGTTTATTCTTTCCTGTCTTAGTTTTGAATTCTATTATAACTACTACTGCATGTTATAAAAATATTATAAAATGCATATTCTGATGTAAATGTGAAATTAATAATTTAATCATATTAATACATTTAAATCGATCAAACAAATGCAATAACAACTACAAATACTGGCTATAAATTACTAATTAAAGAGTAAACAGTTAAATGGAATAATTTTGTATTTTATTCAATATACCAATATATTTAGTTGATGCATTATTCGTCTAATATACGTAAACTACATCACAATCTAAAATACCCATTTCCTCCAAAAATATTCTTGGGTGGACAGGCGTTTCTTGGGTCCAGAAGAGACCTTCTGTCTGTATTGATATGGTGATGGCAAGACAGGAAACTTTCTAGTAAGGAGAATTAACAACAATTCAAAATAGCAATAATTAAAATGTTAGATCCTCTACTGGACACAAGTCTCTTTAGCTTTTGGTGGTAGTTGTCCACTTAACTTGATTTTATTATAAGATTGAAGTAAGCTGGTATCGCCAGCTGATGGTGGGTGTTCACTCTCATCTATCAAAATCTGATACCAACTCTATATGAAACTGATGTTAGACCTGCAATTAATCATGGTTGTGATGCCATTCCTAAGAACCAAGATAACTTAGATGTGGCAATGGTACCCATACAAGCCATATCAGTTTTACCACCTTTAATTTTCAAAATAAGTCTGTTTTACTCAAGTAATATAATATTTACTGATCACACACTATGTACTCACTTGCCATCCTTCTTGTGACCATTCTTGGAGTGGTACTTAATGCCATTAACATTCTTGTATCGTTTCTTACATCCAGGTACAGGGCAAGCAAAGGGCTTCTCTTGTGCTGCAGGGCCGAGGGCTCCAGAGGTTGCGTTAGCATTCATTCTGTTATGATAAAACTATTATATAACATTGGCATTGGTTCTGATCATGTAAAATAAATTTCGATATAAAGGTATTTTTACACCATCATTCAATGAAAAAATTATACCCTAAAGCCTTATTTTAATTATAAGACTTATTTCAATCTGACCACAACTACCACAGACTACGATGGTCAAGTTTGGTTGTAATAGTTTGCAATAAAAAAACACTTTCTTTAAAATTTTACAAGCCATTAAAGTGTTACGAATCATAGTTTTTTATTTGTAATTCTTACTAAAACAAAGCCAGCAAAAATGCCTACTGGTATATAGCAGGAATAAGGAATACCAGCGTGCTTTAATTTTGAACAGCAACTTTTATGGTTTCATATTAGGATGTTGATTAACACGTCTTATTCAGCTTATTATTTAAATACAAAGGTTGTTTACTTACTTGACACCATAACGCAAAATAAAATCTGAGCTGTATTCTTCAACTGTGGTCCAAGAGTCATTGCTATCTTCAGATGGACTCATGAGTTCGTCTTCATCTATTTCACTGCCTGAAATTATAAGAATAAAAATGTTACATTACAACTTTACATGGGAAAAAAATTATAAGTGCCTATAATAAAAACTTATATAAAATTCTAATCAAAAAATAATTTGTATTTGTGTGTTTCGTATTAATAATTAAGCAATAACTGCAATTGCAAATTGCGTGCAATTCCTCCATTATACAACTAGTTTTTGGTCAACTTAGTTCTTTTTGTAAGCATAAATTGAATCATCCCAAACTGTGTTGTAACAATATGTAATAAATAATATGAATGTTGTTATAAGTTACCTGTGGGTGTACTGCTACGGACCGATGGTGTTTTTGGGGCAGAGAGGAGGCGCCGGCGGACGTCGGCGGCGGGCGGCATGGTCTGCAGCTGCCGCCGCGCCGCCTCCGACAGGAACCGCTTTATGTAGCTCAGCGGCACCGACGTCGGCTGCGACGCTTCCTTCTGCTCGATCACGGCTGGATCGTAATCTACAATCGGCACCTTACTATTTGTTTAACATTCCTATTAGAAGGAATCGACATCAGCTGTTCAATGTTTACCATACAATTTAGGATGACTCTACGAGCATTGATAATCACGCAATGCACCCATTGAACTTAATAGACGATGTAAACAAATAAACTAACCCAAATAATCACCTCAATTTCCCGCAATAATTTAATTTTAGTAATCTACAAAAATACACATCAGTGTTGACAACTTTCAAACATTGATAAGAAGGGAGGGTCACCACATATTTAGAGAACAATAAATACGCACTTAAATGCAAAAAATCCACTCATAACTTTTATTTACCTATATGAACATCTTCAATGTGCCAAATTAAATCCACTAAACTTGGAAATATAATCCCACAGCCATTATATGTACAGATGTTTGTCATGAAGACGGCCATGTCGTAAGGAGGATAATACACTAGTCAAGCGCGTGACTGTATTGTATGTCATTTTTTTATTTCGTCATTTTTGCTATTGCACAATCGGCCATTTGATTAAATTTTACGTAGTTACTAAAATATTAAAATTATTTTAAAATAAGTATTTATATTGTTCATTCTTTATAGGAAAATTTCAATTAATAAAGTCTTTCGCTCATCTGTCATTCGCGCAGGTCAATCAATAGTTGGCTGCGCCGGCCGGAACTGGCGCAACCTGCGCAAAAGAACCAATAGCAGGGCCAGATTTTCATTCTGTTTCACTTCACCACTCAGAAATTGAACATTCCAAAGGCCGGTCTCCTCCTTCTCGGTGTTCTTTGGTAAGTGTAGTAAAAATTAGTGAATAAACTAATCGTGGAAAAGTGTAGAAATCTCAAGACACTAGCGAATAAAAAGTGCTTCTTTCTTTAAATACGAATTCGCCGTGGGTGATAGTGCAAATATTTTTTTGTGATATCGTAAGTTGTCACATAGAACGATTAGTAAATCCTTTTGCGAAAGATCGCCGATTCGGCCATTTTCCGCCGTCTTTATTTAACTCGTATCTAGTGAAATACGCCCATTCTCGCTACAAAGTACAGTGCACAGTGATAACCCAATCGGTATAATTTCAAAAGTGTAGTTTATGATCGACTCAGGTCCCTGTTACGTATACTTGTAAATTACGTAACGCTCTGCGGTCAAACTGTCAAATATTCCCAAGACTAGATCTTAGTTTTTCAGACACAAGCACAGCTGGTACAGCTGCAGTCTACATCGATCACTAATTTAGTACTTCATTTCTTACAGTTGTCGCTCGCCGCACCCAATTAACCATAAAAATGCTGTCTGCCGCTAGATTGATCGCCCCTGCAGCCAGGTCTGCTGTAAGTACCTACTATAATTTATTGTTTTTGCAAATTTTCGGACATTTTAATTAATTGATGAGATTTACTTTTAATTTTTTTTTTCTTATAAGGCTTTAAATTTTCTTAATGAATTTCAATAATTCATATTAGTTTAATCTCAATTAAATTAACTCGGTGAATTTGGATTTATTTTGGAGAATATTGAGGGGTTTTATTGAAAATTTTTAACATTTCATACTGAGTTTCTATTATATAATTACATAATCCCATATACTTATAAAATAAGTAATGACAAGTCTAGATAATAACTGCCTAATTGTGATTTAAAGATAACATTTTAAATCCATTTACCAATCGATTTATGGTTGTATAATCTTAATTTAGAACCACACCTACTGTCAATGTCAAGATATGAACTTGGCCTTTGAAGATGAAGATATTAAAGGATATGAAATGTTGTTTCAGATCTTCAGCAACACAGCCTTGGTGAGGCCACTGGCAGCAGTGCCCACACAGACACAGATTGTCCCAGCTGCCCCAGCCCAGCTTTCAGCAGTCCGTTCCTTCCAGACCACCTCGGTCACAAAGGACATTGACTCTGCTGCCAAATTCATTGGTGCTGGTGCGGCGACAGTGGGAGTGGCTGGTTCCGGTAAGCAGTCATTTAAATTTTCTTGTTTTATGTGTTACCATGCTGTTTATTGAATCACTAACCTAACCTGCTCATTGCACTCATGTTCTCTTTTGAAGTTCCATTTGCATCAGTTGATTCAATCAATTTTTATAGACTGTTCTAAAATTAATATCCCAAAATTTTTCCCATATACTTAATGTGGTCATAATGGAAAAAGTTTTATGTAATATTAATGTCTATGGTTGCATAATCATCGAAGTCTGAAAAAATTGATCAGATGGGATTTTAAAGTTGAATGCCTGTCTCTTGTTTTATTCCCTTTTAATTTGCTTGCACGTTTTTGTGTTACATACAGGTATCGGTATTGGTGTGGTGTTTGGATGCTTGATTATTGGATATGCACGCAATCCTTCCCTGAAACAGCAAATATTTTCCTATGCTATCCTGGGATTCGCATTATCCGAAGCTATGGGCCTGTTTTGTTTGATGATTGCATTCTTAATGCTATTCGCCTTTTAGACGATTTTTGTTTCTAACATTATAGTATTTGTACAGTGTATATTAACTGCAATGATTGTGATAACTCTACTCATTATATACTAACATGTTTTATATGCATATAATAAATAATTGCATGAAAATTGATAATAAGGTGAGCTGCATTTCATTTCATATTTCAGTCTTGTTTCATTTGTTTGTGTTTTTTCCTAATCATAAATCTATATAAGGTAAATTATGTACTTATATAAGTTGTTATCATTCCAGGTGCTGGTATCGGAACAGTGTTCGGTTCCCTGATCATCGGCTATGCCAGGAACCCCTCTCTTAAGCAACAGCTCTTCTCATACGCCATCCTGGGATTCGCCCTGTCTGAGGCCATGGGACTCTTCTGTCTTATGATGGCCTTCTTACTGCTGTTCGCTTTCTAAGCCACTTACTTTTAAGAACACTACTACTGCCATCCTATACGAGGTTTCAGTGTATAATATCTGGAGTGGACGGCCATGGAATCGAATGTTTGGAAACCTCACCCTTATAGTGATGCAAGGACTGATGTGTGATGTGTTACACTTACCAGTGCATCAACAGGAATGCAATTTATTTAATTATGTAGTATAATGGAAATCTGCAAAATAAAATGTTGTAATTAACATTTAATGAAAGGCTACAGTTATTCCTATTCCTGATCAATGTAGGCTGTTAATTCTGAATCATGTGTTCTACATAATCTCTCGGTGTAATTGAGTTGAAAGCCGTTGATGATATAATTTTAAGCCAGTACTATCACATAATTTGCGTGTGAGTATTGTCATCGACTTTGCACTTGTTATGCTGTTTGGGAATGTCAGCATTATTGTACATTTTTAGGGCGATTAAATGATACAAAACAATTTCAATGAGCATTTTTTAAAACTGCCCTTTTTAAAGATTATAATTATACCTAATAATTTAAATCTTACTTTATTACATTTAATAAACTTTTTCGTTAAAGTTTATATGAGCGTATGATTACTATTATGGCAGTATCCTAACAGCCTTTAAGATGTACAAGAGAATAAAGCTATTATCACATAGAGTATCACAAATTTTTGAGTTCAACGAAGTGTCATAGCTGACTAGCCATAACATTATAATAGTCAATAATAACCACTACATACACCAGGCAGAGAGGAGCTAAGGATCTCAAGCCCTCTTGTAAAGTTTTGAACTTAATCTTTAAAGGGCAACAAAATTTCAGATATACGACGTTTTCGCCGTCTTTTTGGGATACTGCTTTTTTTTATTCAATATTTACCTTGGAAAACCATTTTTTGCCAGTGGAGCTTCGTTGGGATCAAGCCTTTCCCAAAACTGCTGGTGGAGAGTAACATCCGTTAAGTGCAAACATAAATTACTAGCCTTATTACCACAAACGGTCTTCAGTAAATACTACTTCTTAAAAAGAGGCTAACAAAATATATGATCCTGTTTAAGTTCTTTTCATGAACACAAATATATATGGACATAATAATCACTGAACAACTATCAAATGAGTGTGCAGTCCACCTGAAGTTAGGTGGTCACTGCTCAGCAATGGACATCTGTAACCAATCACAACCAAACATAGTAATGACCATTAAAAAGTATTCATTATGCTGCAATGCACAACTTTGCATCATCGTGGCAAATTTGGATGATATTGCTACTGTTAGAAATATCATCCTTAAAAAAAAAAAGTGATTGTTATAAAAATCTCAATCTCATCTGTAAGAGAATGTAATTAATTCAAAACGTCCACCGATGCAGAAAAACTGATTTTGATGGTTGCAAAAACCCTACAAACCTGTTTAGCGTGGCGGGGGGGGGGGGGACCAAATATACATTTTACAAATTGAATCCATATATGGTTCACTTGATTTCATAGTAAATACTAGATGGGGAAATCTCTGATGACCATATTATCGTCAACCTATTACTGTACCACTGCTGGACGTGGGTCTTCCCTCTGACAGAGAGGGCTTAAGGGTACACCATGATACTGGGCCAGTATTGGTAGATCATATCTTGCACAAAATTCACTAATATTTTTATACCTAGATTAACAAAAAAGTCTAGTCACATGACAAATCTAATTCACTCATGCTATAGTAAAAACTAAACATTAGTATATACTAATGTAATCTGGAGTCAATATTATAAAGAAAGATTAGATTTATGTTCAACATCATCATTTAACATGAGGTTAAGACAAAACAGTTACAGTCCAACACACTTGAGCGTATAGAAAGGGCCTCACTAGCGACCATAGTGTTGCAAGATTTTCGAAGAAAGCAAAGAAACGGAAAATTATTGGTTTTAACTTTTTATTAGGCCTCTTTAACAGACTTTTAAGAAGTAGGTTATCAATTCGGTTGGGATATTTCTTTTTTTGCATGAACATCGACCGAACTCAAGTTTTTCTTTTATTATGTAATGAAATCAATAGGACATTAGATTTTAAGGTTGTTATTTTATCAATTAACGTAATGACTAACTGGCGAAATTGAAAATTCGCTGATGAAGTCAGCACGTGTTGCCATAGACAATAGAGTACAGCTGTTATCGAAAACGGCCACACTTTTAGATAAGTTTGTCGGATTTTTCTACTAATTATAGTAAAAAAACTATTTAGGATCCGGATAACTGTACAAGGTCAAACCAACGACAGATCGAAAATTATGATAATTAATTCGCTCAAACCAACTTTTTGAGGCGTAGGTTAGTAATGATAAAACAATTATTATCAACAAATTTATTGCAAATAGGTTCAGGAAAGAATTTAAGAGAATACTTCCGCTATCAAGATGTTACGATACTTATCTTCTTCCAGGTGTATAAAAATACATTTACTCCACATTGCTTGCGAAAGTAAACACTTAAATTTCTTTTTACAAAACTTCTAATATTACTCACTAAACAGTTCCAGGCATTCTTAATGCATTTTAGAATTTACATAATTTTGGATTAAATAAAAGTCAAAATGAATACAAACAACTTATTTCGAATGTATTCAATTTGACGCAGGTAGCTTGCTTAAAATTTTTCGATAAACACTAAATTCTCAAAGAAATGTAAAACAGTCATTCACACACATACAAGTGACCCTTATAAATATGTAAATATGTTTCTTTTTATAAACGTCTGCATTTCTATTTGGTGTTACTTTACAATTATCACTAAATTTTATACTATAATTGTACATAATTATACTAAATAATGTTTACATAGTTCAATCACACGTAAAACGTAAATTTGTTCACACAAGTACTGGGATTACACGTGCAATCAGATGACCAAGTAGTACCTTTGATAGCGATTTACGACACAATGGACGATAGAACGGTCCTCCCAAAATAAATAAAAAAAAAACTAGAAATATAAAAAAACAAGCCATTATTTCATTTTATGCGGTAGCGAATACCCACGATTTTTTGTGTAAACATCTGAATTGGTTCTAGATGATATAAACGAAAAATTGTATATAATAAAGATATTTCTACTGTATACTACATCCGGGTGATAAGGTATGGCTAGACCAACTTTCATGCAAACCCATTCAGTTTTATTTCCTCGATTAAAAAACAAACTTTGCATTTACATAAGGATTATACGATCACTTTAAGGACATTTTTCCTGTCACGCTTTCTGTTTCCGCCTTCATGCGTGTTCCACATGCACGCATTACAGGAAAACCATATGGAGACCATCATCTATAAAACGATATGACGCAGGTAGTATGTATGACAGGGAAAAAGCCCTTACAAATTCTAATATTCCACATTTTTTACCTGAATACAAGAACCGACATCCATGTCATGCTAACTTAAATATCAAACTGTCAAACAAGCGGAATATTTAGTTTGATCACTTATAAAAACTTTGTCGGATTGTCTGCGTAATATCGTATGTGCTACTTTATTAGTCAAATCGCAATTAAAATGTACACATGTCCATTTATAAAATTTGAAAGTTTATATATTTAAATGATTTACAGATATGAACAAGTATGCAATCCCTTCTCCTTATGTCCTAAATTTACAAACAATGTAGAGATGTCATAATCAAAACTATTACAACAACAATGAAATGTAAAACTATGAAAGCATATCTACACTTCCTTGAGAAGAAATGCTTTATGTTAAATATATTATTAAATTTGCAACATAATTTGTATCCTACAAACATTCATGTACATAACCATGTTCACACAATGATTTACATAACGAGAGTAACACTATAGCAATGTTATCTCTCACACGAGTGAAAAACTTAAACAATGATTGTTGTAAATATCTTTACAATAATTTCTCTTAACCTACAGCAAAACAAAATAAGGCAATTTACTACACGTCTATTCAACAACTTCCAATTTTAAAACTGCACTTACACTCAGAGTTCACAGAAACTAGCTTGCAAAGTCTACTTTATGTCACATTATATCTACGATACTATGTTTGAACAACGTCATTGAAATTGTAATAAGGAAAATTGAAATTCAATATCAGTAAGTTTTCATTCGATACCAAAGTATAGAGTCGTCTATGTTATGGCCGGAACCAAACTGTTATAAATAAAAAAATAAATACTATTAATATAATATAATATATTTTAATTGTATAATTTAAATAATGAACATCAAAAATTTCAATTCAATTCTAACTTTTCATTTAAAAGTAACTCTTCGAAATTACTTTTAAATGAAAAATATATTTGGGACAGCCGACACACCCTTCGAATGAACCGCAAGAACTCTTCATGTTAGAAACAGGCATGACCTCAGTCTGACCATACTATTTCATTATTCCAAGACATTAGTACGATTCATGTATTGTTTTTTATTATTTTGAAACCCTAAATAAATATAAACAGCAATTTTATGTTTGTGTGAATTAAAGTACACTTTGCTACACAATGTCATGTTGCAATCCAATTTTATGAGATCAACACTAATAGAATTTTGGTCCAAAATCAGTTTCCATGAACTCTAATAGATATCTCAACTTCCCTTACTTACTTTTTGGCTCACCTAGTCCAGTAAAACATCCACAGCACTCTCGTCTAGTCACTTTATATTATTACCCTCTTGTACATACTAATTGATATTGTTTCGGTTAATAAATACAACTATGGTTTTTAAATTGTTTCAGTTTCGAATTGGTTTCCTTTTGTTATGGTAATAGATCCGTATGTTTCATGCTGTTCTAATTTTAACACTTGATGCTTTTTGAGGACCAGTAAACTGTAGAACTTTTGTGCAACCTGCAAATAGAAATAATTAATTTTAAACATAAACTATCTAAAAATATAGAATGTGTGTGACTGAATTTATTATTTTATATTTAATATGCAAGTAGTGGGGAACACGGCGAAATGTTTCCTGCCATTGACAATATCAAATGGAGATAACAGCGCCCCGTACTGCAAATAAATATATTCTAAGCTGAAACCAAATATACACACAATACTGTAGTTGTATTGAAATCGGTCGAGTTTATTTCCAAGATCAGCCAGTACACATGCGTGTCACTTTATCGCACAGTGAGAATATAAGCGATCGCACTAAACATTTTTAAAATTTGAATTAAATACTTAAAACTGTCCTTAAAACCGAAGTATAATGTGTAGCGAATTCGTCCTAGAAAAGGACAACCATAAATATTGTGTCCCTACAATAACCTAGCCCTTTACCAAAATGCGAACACAATTTTGTTTAAATTTCACATAAGGTCTGTTTCATTCTCACCGTACGATGTGTTCACTAATAAATTTCTAGCGTGAACAGTACTTGCGTTTAGGTGGGTTTGGTTACAGTCTCTCTTACATATGAAACAATCATCTTAGTCTTTGTAAGAAACAACGCATGCGTGGTCGACTTCAGATGTGAACCCTTTTTTATGTAAAGTTGCTTACAGATGTCCATGGCATGTCCTGGGCACCAAAAACCTTATCTTATTAGATGAACAGCATGCTCGTTCGCTACTTGAATCTGATAAAAAAAGAATATCAATCACTCGTAACGAAATGCTTACCTGCTTCCTATTGTTATGCCGTGGCGCCAAATCCACGAAGGCGAGCTGCAAGCCGGCGGCGAGTTTAGGTCGCATCGCAGAGAACAGTTGCGCCGCGCGTCTGTTCAACACGCGCTCCTCGAACTGCTCGTCTGTCTCGCCCGCTTCGCGCGAACCCTCATCTTGCTGATGAAACAAATACGCAAAACATGAGCCAAAATTGTGTCAAGCACCCGATGAAACGTCATCGTTTTAGAGTTTGTTGACAATACTTACAAAATTGAACAAAATAAGTTTTGATAAATACGTAAATAACCTCATAGCTTATACTAGATCTTTAGCAAATAAAATGGACTTAATATACTGTTTCTAAGGTATTAATTCATCGGTAGCTTAAGTTGTGCATGATAATAACAATAAATAGAGAATAAATTTAGAATAGAAAGGTGTAGAATACTAACATTATCAATGCTGAGCGGTAAATCGTAATCGTGCTGCGGACTCTGGTGCCCCTGTTGGTCGTCGTATCCTAAATTTGTCATCTGCATTCCATTCTGTAAACGCAAAAGGCAATTGATATTATATTCGAACTTTCCATAAAATCACTTTTTTATCCTTTGCATAAATTAAATTGTCTGTGTGACATTTTATTTATTTTGATTATTAATTATGTCATCAAGCTTGAGTGACGCTGACCTGGTATCTCCCCTCATCAGCTTTGGTGATGCTGACCTGGTATCCCCTCCTTTAGCTTGAGTGACGATGACCTGGTTTTTCCCCTTTTTACCTTGGGTATGCTGACCTTATAGTCGGAGCTGTCGAGGGGCTTGGACAGCGTATCCATTACCCCTTATCTACTACAAGTCTTGTGTGACGTTGGCCTGGTAGTCGGAGCTGTCGATCAGCGTGACAAGCGTGTCCATTACCGCTCATCTGCTATAAGAGTCTTAAGTGATGCTGACCTGATAGTCGGAGCTGTCGAGCGGCATAGGCAGCGTGTCCATCGGTGCGGAGTGCAGGTCGTGGTGTGTGGGCGGCGGCGCGGGCGGCGGAGCGCGGCTCAGCAGCGGCCGCTCGGCGCCGAGCTGCGGCAGCATCGGCGGCGGCTCCGTGCCGTGCTGCAGCAGCGCGCCGTGCTGCAAGCCTGCGAACGGAGATTGCATGTATCTTACATTAATGACGTCGCCGAATAAAATTGAATCTAAACATCGAAAGCAGGAAAACGATTTTGTCGTATCTCGAAAAATGCAAATTAACACCAGACCTAAAAACATTTTTTTCTAAAATTCAATAATTTACACTAGAGAACTACTAGAGATTATGTTGTTGGTAATTGATTTGATGTATATAACTTAAAATCGTATTTCTTCTAGATACGACACGTTCGCTTGCCTGCTTCGACATGTAGAACTGCAACTCTGCTGTCGGAAATTCACAACAGTATTTCATTTATAAGATTATTTTGAATAAAACTAGGTTTTTGTGGCACGTTTTCAAGTAAAAGAGGCCCTTAGCTTGACTTCAAATATCTAATTATAGTAGTATTTCGTCTGATATTATTACGTATAATTTAAAAAAATATAATTTAAAAAAACATCTCCATCCCAAAACATTAAAAACAAAAAAGAAACAGCACATACCGATATAGTCCTCACCTGACGGCGTCATGCCACCGTGCTGCAGTCCAGCCGGGGTCATCCCACCGTGCTGGAGACCGCCAGGTGTCATACCGCCGTGACCGAGACCCGCGGGCGTCATCCCGCCGTGACCGAGCCCCGCGGGGGTCATGCCGCCGTGCACTAGACCCGCCGGCGTCATGCCGCCATGGTCTAGACCGCCTAAAAACACGCAAAATTATAAATAAATTGTCTCGGGAAATATGTTATATTATAAAGCCTAAAGTTATGAGTGTATTCTTCATTTATGAACAACATAGCTGTGGTAATATACTTTGGTTATGGAGTCACTACTTTTATTATTGAAATAATATTGTATATATAGTTTATAAGTGCCCCAAAAGTCTTACAAAAATTATAACATATAAGACTAAAGACAAATTTGTTTTAATGCCCTCTAAAATTACTGAAAAAATATAAACGAAATATAGCTTATCCCACCAGTGGCTATTCTATAAAAACCCCAATCTACTATACTCTATGCACAAATTCTGTCACGTATTCTTATAGCCAGTCATTTATTTATGGAAATTACCTGGCGTCATGCCGCCGTGATGTAGACCGGCCGGTGTGAGGCCGCCGTGCACCAGCCCCGCCGGAGTCATACCGCTGTCCAAACCCAGACCGGGAGTCATGCCACCCGGGGTCATACCGCCTGGAGTCATGCCTGCAAACGATACACAAACATAATTACAAAAAATATACAAACTTAGCTTAAAGTCAGTGAAGTATAAAATGTCTAATTTTAGCTATGGGTATGATTTTTCTAAATACACTTCATGGTATTGAACACCACCACCCATGGATATTTGTAATCAACACCAACTAGCATTAGAGTCTTATCTAAGATGGTCAGTTATACTTATACGTGGCTACCCTTGACGCCAAATTGAACGCTTTATAGATTTTACTCTCTTATCACACCCTTCAAACCGGAACACAACAACACTTAACACAAGTTTTATAATGTAAAAATAGGTGTCGCAAGTATGTAGACACCTCAGAAATTGAACCACAAAGAGTTTTACCTCCTAAAACTTACAATAAAACTCTCAAAGAAAACAGGCTTGCACTCCTTTACACTAATTTTACTTAACACAAATAACTAGATTAATGAATAATACTGGCATAATAGCCATAATAGTACTGGCATCATGCCAGGGGACCCACCTCCATGGTGTAACCCTGCTGGTGTCATTCCTCCCAAATCCACCTGCTGGCTTTCACCGTGTTGTAACCCGGCCGGAGTCATTCCACCATGTTGAAGGCCACCTACAAAAAAAATTATATTATTACATGCTGAACAAGAATGTACCGTGTAGATACGCAGTACATTCTTGTACCCAATATATAATAAGAACATTTATATAACTAGTCAGTTACTTAAGCATAGCTAACATTATCAACCCATTTATATATCGTAACAAACAAAGAGTTTAGACCGAAGACCATCACACTAGCGAAATGTGGATACATGGCATATATGGTTATATTGAATATGTGGTAGTCTTATTCTTTTGAGAATATTTTTCTCTTTTTTACGAAAACCTTGGACTTCTGTTTCCTATGTTTCTATTCATTTTATAGCTTGTGATCATTAATTTGTAATCACTGTTTTTCTTATTATGATATTTTTGTTATGAATCATAATTACTGAAGGTATAATCAATGCAAGATATCAGCAATGCAATGACTCAAGGCAAGTGCAGAGGGCTCTAGACTTATCGAAAGTCTAATGTCTATCATACTTTTCCACATTATTTTTGCCAGGGCAGAAACAGTGTTTGGCGCGCTCAGTGCATTTAAAAAAATATGGAGATTTGTACCTCCTTATTTTCATTTCAGAAGTAGCAAATGCGAATGCAATCTACCTGGATGGTAAGTGGTAGATATAGCCATAAGCATCTATAATCAACGCCAGATATGATTAGAGTCCTACCTCAAGTTAGCCACAGACTCCCGGAGGACTAAGTAGGAATTTCTCATATACTTGTATGCATATATTTTCCTTACCACACTCTTCAAACCAAACCACAGCAACGCTTGTTTCTTGTATTAGTCGAAGACACATGTGGCGATGATTTCTCTGGAGTCGATCCACGAAGAATACTTCTCCTACATCTTAAGTTTTTCTTAAATATTATGTTATCAAAACGACTCTAGTACCAGAATGACCAGTTGTAGGTAAACTAGTTTTAGTATTCGAAAATAGTGTCATAAGTACCCGGAGTCATAGCACCATGTTGTAGGCCTCCTGGCGTGATCCCTCCTTGGAGTAAAGTGCCAGGTGTTAATGAGCCCAATACTCCAGGTGTAAGGGGCGGACCAAGAGAACTCAGCATACCACCTGTGATATTACAATTTATCATAAAATACCTATCTAGTGTACTAGTATTTAGTGTTAGTACTTATGTGTATGTCTGGTGTTAGATATGTTAATACTACATAAACTATAATGCTACTACTAATATATTATCCGTGTACTGTACATAAAAATAATATTTTATCTGTCTGTGGTTTAAAACTAGCTTGTTAACTGATAATATGTGGTATTTTTTCCTAAGTTACTAAATATACTTTTACTAAGAGTCTTTCATCTGATTAATTTCGGAAAAAGATGGAAGTATTTTCACGAAAAGGTGTTATTGGAGAATGGATAGATTATTTGCAGTGCACTAAGCCCTGTGTTCATCCGTCCATCCATCAGCACTTAGAAGTCCACTGCTGGACATAGGCATCCATTTAACTGTGTACTGTATACTTGAGAAATTTCTGTTATGTGTTCAAATGATTTATTAGGTGAATAAATCACTTTGTTTCATTTACTCAAGTTTTCGCTAATGTTTCGACTGATGTTGAATTTACTTTAACATTTGTTGATGAATTTAGTTTATATAAAAACAAACTTTAAAT
Organism: Cecropterus dorantes dorantes; assembly: GCA_018249915.1. Classification (NCBI taxonomy): domain Eukaryota; kingdom Metazoa; phylum Arthropoda; class Insecta; order Lepidoptera; family Hesperiidae; genus Cecropterus; species Cecropterus dorantes. The sequence continues at coordinate 24,179 of DWLI01000150.1, forward strand.
TCAAACATTCTTTATTATGGAACATAGGTTAATACAGATGTCGAATACAATATTTGGATCGCTATGTCCTACCTTATATAAACGTTCTATTAAATATAATAATATAGTTTTAAATAATATATCATAGTTAATTTTATATACATTAAATAACTTAATACAATGTCAGATTGTGCAAATTATCAGCTTATGATAAACTATAATTGCTATGTTAGAATATCATTCGAAAATTAATAATTGTATACTAACACTTATTAACCAAAGTTATTATAAGCTTCTCGGACTGTGTTATCCCAGAGCTTTCTTTGGGAAAGATAAAGAGACTCTGCTGGTATCTTAACTCCCTTTGCGAGAAAAAAAATCCATATAGTTACCATTATTTTAAGTGTTATCACTACTTTTATTAACTTATTTAGTATGACTAGATGCTTGAGCGTGTAAACACCTAAAATACGGAAAATATGAAGTATTTTGTATCCCCTGCTCGAAGGAGGTAAGGCATTAACAGAATCTCTTGTTCCCCGAGAAAGACACCAGGAGTTATACGTCCGTAAAGCTAATAGAGACCGGCGCGTGACTTTATCATGCGCCAGTTGAGGTTAGTATATATTGAAAGAAGACATAAGGTTAGTCATAAAATATAATAATAAATCAACAGATGAATCCCAAGCCGTAAGCGTGAGTGGGTCAAAGATATTAAATATTCTAGATTTACAATCGTTACGTTAAAACGTCAACATATATGTCAGTTACGATTGCATACAAGCATTTTTGATATTAGTGTCCATTCCCACGCACACAGAACACATTACAAAATAAAAATAGAGATTATAATAGATTATTTTCGTAAATTGTTGTGTGTGCGTCAATGGGGTGTTTATGCAAAGCTAGTAGCAGAGGCGACACGTTAGTGTAAAGTACATATTTACAAAATGATAGCCATTTACAATATTTTTGAGTTACCACGATGGAATAATATGGACACTTTGACATGTTATAACTACTAATACATCTATTACAATGTGATTTACAAAAGAGCAATGAATTTTAATTTTATTACTAGTAAGATAATCGAATATAAACGAATTAGAGCTTGAAATAAATAACTATGCTACATAATATTCTATTCCAATTATGTATTACCATAATTTGTTATGTATTACGATAAGAATTATATATTTACTGCTATTAATATAAATGTTACAGCTAACCCAAAAATATTGTATCGTGTATTTTTCGTTGTTCAAATAAAATTTTTAAAATTTTGTCGAGTTTAATAGCTTATCGCGTAAACAGTGGCGCCTCTAGCTTAAAGTGCAATGAAACACCCCATTATAAATAAAGTATTGTAAAGGTTCATTTATATCTACAGCCATTAAACATGTCTATGACAGACAAGACAATATTTTTCTATACAATGTTATTGACAGACACTCTCAGAGCAGCCGACTTTTGATAGATAGATATTAGTACGTATTAAGTTATATTTTCATTTACAGTGTATTAACGCTAATACACTGTAAAGGATAATATAACTTTGTCACGACCCGTGTCTGACACGTTCAATGTCTGCAGATATAAACGTGGTTTAAGGGCGTACCTTCACCAGAAACAATTGTTTATAACGTAACAGCTCCGATTCGAGCTGGAACGTTAGTATTAGCAAGTAATGAAAACCATGATCAGAATCATCCGTGGTGCAAATTGTTTGATTCTTTCTAATATGCTTAGTTTTGGTTTGCTACAATACTAGCGTATGTTAGTCATTTAGAAAAACGTAATGCTCATATTCAAATCTTGAATTACATAAGGCAAATGTTCCGGTGAGGGAGTGCCTAAAATTTAATTTACATCTGCAGACATTAAACATGCACTGGCTGACAGAATAATATTATTTTTTATATTTTGTGAGTAACGGGCTGTTTGTACGCTGTTGTTTTACGATAGTTATGCATAAGTTAGTCCTATTGTATAGAATAATACTGTTTCGTCCGCCAAGTCCAACGTCTGCAGATATAAACGTGTCCCGAGGCTGTATTCCCGTATAGTAACCAGGATAGGTTCCTACCTGGGGTGGTGAGTGGGGATACACGGGATACACGGGACAACGTGGAAAGGGATGTCTGAATTGTAACCAGGATGGATTGCTGGGGCCTTATTCACTATGACATAAGTGAAGCGCTTGGTCACGACATTGCAAAGCTCATGATGCAACTCCTTGAAATGTTCATATGATTTTATCGAAATATTTAATTTATAGTTAATTGTAAATAAACAGAATTGAAAAATTGCCTCTTAAATTATTGCTGCAAGTTATTTTTTATCAATAATTAATAAAATAAATACTATAAATATAGAATGTTAGCTCGTGTTGCTTTCCTGTTTCATTGTAAAGTTTTAAAATAAAGCGAAATTTAAGTGTCCAAATTACGTGCTTTTAGCAAGCCCATATGGAGAAATGTACGGAAACGCTATGACAAGCTGTTGACAATCGATTTGAAAGAGAAGAAAATAGCGTTATCTTCTTTAAAATAACTTATGAGCTCTTATTTTGTGGCGTTAAAGTTTAAATTTTGAGTTCTACGCGTTACGTTGGCAAGGATCGTGAGTGTCATAGTGAGTAAAGCCCCTGACGTGGGGCCGTTCAAGTATTACGTAAGCACTGTAGGGGACCGGGTTCTTTGCATTGCTTATTTTTAAGGGGGAGGGTGATTACGTCAACAGTAGTTATTTATTTCTTACATATATGGCAATCCGTACATTGCCTACGAAAACCAAAAGCATTTTTTTACGTAAGCATGACAGGCTTAGCTTTGCTTAATTTTACTGACAAGGAGATTGGTGGGAGTTACATGTAATAAATTTGCTTACGTATTACTTGAACGGCCCCCGTGGCGTGTGAGGTCATGCTTACGGCACGACGTGGAAGGGTGGGTCTACGTATATTATACACAACAGGGTCCTCCTACCTGGCGTCGGCGGGTCGAGGTCGGGCACCACCTGCGGTGGCGACGGAGCTTGCGGCTGCGGCGGGTCGCGCTCTGCCGCCATGTTGGGTGTGCGGTTAGCCGGGTGTGTGGTAAAGCTTACTATGTCTCGTTTGTGACCGATTTTCAATATTGTTCAATTTAATCGTTTTATGTTATTTCTAAATAGGAGACTCGATTCGTTTTTTTCTGTTACAAAATTGGAGGAGATTTAAATCAGGCTGGAGAGGCTTACATGGTTTTAATTAAGCCGAATAATAAGTAATTCAAATTATTCAATGTTTATGATGTAATCCAAATATAAGGAATCACGGTTCTGAAAGCTTATTGGATTTCAATGACCTATTTTAAAATAGGAGAAAACGCAATTTGATTTTAAAAGGTTATTTACACAGAATATCTGTCATGTGTATAATACAAAACTATATATATTTTTTTATATACATGCAAAAATTAGATTCTTTATGATCTATTGCATACACAAACTGCTGGAACCTTTTGATAATTATTTATTTTCAACTTATTTTTCAGATGATGTATAATACAACATTTAAATATGTTTAAGAAAAACTATAAATTATGCCATATAAAGTTTGTGATACCAATTTATGCAGAAATCGAGTCCC
>DWLI01000151.1:0-27705 GCA_018249915.1 Cecropterus dorantes dorantes
CCGATCTTGAAGTTGCCGGTGGCGGCGGTGGGGCAGGTGTTAGTGTGCGTTACCGATCTTGAAGTTGCCGGTGGCGGTGGTGGGGCAGGTGAAGAGGCGCGGCAGCACCATGCGCAGCGGCACGTCCCGCGCGCGCGCCACGTCGCCCTCGCCCACCTGGATGTTCTGGATCTCCGTCGCTGGAACGTACGCGTGTTATTGTGGCCTTATTTACCGTGCTTATATTTCTTTTGTGGCAGTATAATAAAAAAACCTTTACATACTGAAAATAATGGGCTTGTATAAAGGGAGGGGGTGGGGGAATAAGGGTTAAAAAATCCTTTACACTTTTTTATCGTAGTATTTCAACTTAGCATATGGTGAAAAATAATCGGTGACTAGCCGACGATTTTTTTCATCATATACTGCTATTGCACCTCCTTTCCTTAATAAAGCTATAGCTACACCAATTCTGGGTGTTAGGAAGTTGCGTACCTCTATTACTAAAGTTAAGGCTACAGTAAAATGTCTGTCTTAATTAATGTATCTTAGGAATAAATGGAATTACCATCCCGAGAGTACCCCTCCGCGCAGCCGCAGGTCTCGACACGCACCAGCTGCAGTTCTATTGACTTGATCGCCACCTGGCTCTCCTCAACACGTAACTGTTTATTTTAAAACAAACTCATTGTATTTTTTTCCAATTAGTATACTAATTGTACTGTAACATGATTGGTAAAGCTTAAGATAATCTTATGTATGGTGTCTGTTTGTTGCTTACAAACGTCAACTGATAAACTTCAGGAACATAAACTTTAAATACAGACTGGAATCGTCAAGGCAATCATGGGTGGATTGCTTCTCCATGAAAAGTAAAAAAGTTAATTTGAACCAACTGGACACACCTAGTAACAAATAAAATATAGAAAATACTATACCAGAAAATTTAATATAAATATTTCGAAGCTGTCACTTCTAATTGAAACTGCGATTCTGATTCTCAAACTTCTAAATTGATTTTTCTTTTGATTAAGAATTATTATTTCATGTATTACAGTTAGTAGTTACAATATCACAAAAGTAACTGAAATGTCAGAGGTTAAAAACAGCAACATGATCTTTATAGCTCTATAGCAGAAGCAGGTATGTGTAACTGCAATTCCGTCGCAATATTTATCAGGAAGAGCCTCACTTTGCCGGTGAGCGGCTTGTCGAGCGCACAGACAGTGGAGTCGATCTCGGCGTATATCTGGAACTGCGGCATGTGCGCGCGCGCGCCGCCGCCCGCGCGGATGCTGGCCGGCGTGATCTCGCACCGCACCGGCTTGGCCGGCGCCGGCTCTTGCTGGGGACACGAGATGCATACATATGCACTAATGGAGTAAGCTTATTGATGGTGTCATCATCCTCATCTAGTTCAGTTTTGCAGCAAGCCACAAATTTCATCGCAGAATAAAGGATTTTATATTTCATTTGCCTCTAAAACCACATTCGCTTTATCAAGGTTAATGAAGATGTTACAGCCACAGTAGTGTTCAAGAATGTATAACATAAAGGCTTTACAGAATCTGTTAACAGAAACATGACTTTTTGTTTCTGAATAAAGCATGCCACTCCAGGCATGTGGACAATTTTGCCACCTATTACAATGCACCATAGGCATAATCAAGTATAGGACATATTCCCAGACAAATATTTGTCACATCCATGTTATTAAAAAGTATTATAAATATTACCAGTTAAATTGTTAAATTTCTAAAATACATTGATAAATACCTGTCGGAATTGCACGAAGAACTGACAGGAAGTATTAAGTGGTTTGTTGAGGAAGGAACGCCGCATGCTGCACTTGAGATTGTACATCACATTCACAAACACCCCGTGGTAGGTCTCCAGCAGTCCTGGCCCACCTGTGGACCGTGCCTTGAGAGGCAGCTCAAATGGAATCTCTGTTGTACCAACTGGTATTTTTCCAGCTGGGACCAGTTCTATTGTTGTGTGAACTAGAGTGATGGGCTAAAAATAGATAGTTGGGTTGAAATAATCATTTAACATTAGCAGTAATCAGTAGCAATAAAAATCTTTATGGAATTATTTGCAAATACAACCCTATTTAAGAAATATGAAATACTTGGACAAATAAAAATAATAATAAATTAAGCCCAAAAATATTGATCTTGAGTTTTGAAATGAATATGGCTATGGTAACTTTCTGTTAGTCTAAAATTCTGCAACACAATACTTATTATATAAATATAAAATACAATATATGCATTAAAATCAACAATACAGACATACCTTAATACTATTAGAGAAGGCCTCGAATATGCCAACATTCTTGGTGCTGAGCTGCAGGTTGACCACGCCCTCCATCACCAGCACCAGACCTTCGTGCCGCACGTCGCTGCTGCTGTCCACCACCACCACCCCTGCTATTATTTCCTAGAATATGTTTTTGTAAACTATAATATTTAACTTTACATAACATTTCATATTGTCTAATAACATTTGGAAAATATTTTTCAATTTTATACGTGAATAGGATTATATATGTGATGGCATTATTTTTTCTTCATGAGTAAATAAAGAATAATTAATGCATAAGGTAAATTGTTAAAAACAATATTCTCCACTAAGCTTGTCCCTAGAGGTAAGTTAAAACTGAAGCGCGATGTGCCTTTAGGGAGGAGAAACTGTTAAACAAAAACGACACTTACCCCTTCATGATAAACTTTATTGACGCGTTTAAGATTGATTGTGAGGTTTGTTGTCATTTTCCACGGTAATTCCTCTTTCCTCTTATTAAATATTTATTTGGGTAATTTGACTTATACTAGAAAAACCGCAAAAGAAAATCCAATTGAAAAGAAGCCCCCAGTATATATTTATCAGAATTAAAATTATCTAGACAAACATATTTTTTTTTAATATATAATGTTAAGTCCTCAACATAATAAATATAATTAGTTTCGTATAGAAATGCTCTTCTCGTTATTTATATTATACTTATTTTATCAAAACAAATCGAAATCTGACATCCGACCATCTCTCACTGACATCTGTCACCGGGTGACATCTGAGTTATTATTATTTAAAATGTCTTTACGGTTTTGGCTTAAGCCTTCAAACCTATCTTTATTAATTCGCGGCCATCTTCGACCAGTTTCACATCGTAGTTAGTGTTTTTTTAATTTACACAAGTCAAGTTGGATGCATTTATTTATTTATAAATAAATTTGAAAATCCTATTAAAATATTATTAGTTCAGTTGGATTCATTGCATTTAAATATTTAAAATGTTTTTAATTCTTTCATTTTTATTATTGTAAGGAGTATAAAATATGTTCTCGATTGTTCCATTCAAAATCGACCTGTCAATCGATAACAATCGAAACCTACAACTTAGTTCTTGATATTTTGGTCAAATTTTGTGTAGTTTCAAGAAAAAATAATAAATATTACCTGTTGAATTGTAAAGTTTTGATCTATGCGTCTAACTATGTACGGCTTTTACAGTTGTGTGTTGTTTCCCATTAAACAAAACCTGCGAAATAACCGTCATTTATTTTAAATTACTTCACTTTATTTTGCAATAAATAAGGACTATTTTAGTTGTATTATATTATTATGTGTCTCTTTTTAATATACTTCAATTACTATTCCATGCTTGCGATTTCTCGAAAAAATGGATCGATAAACTTGGAGAAAAACAAACAGTAACGATTTTTTAAAATATTTTATGAGTTACCGAAAATAGAAATATCCGAAAAAAAAGAAGGACAAAGCATGAATTCAAGGAGTATTTAATGTTTTACATTATTATTTACTTTCACCATGAGTATATAAATAGTCTATAGCAAATGAGTCATATGCATGTCGTAGAATGTATCCGAACTCCTGAAATGTCAAGTGTCAAATTAATAGGGTAACTTATTTTATTTAAATTGACTTGTCAGTTGCAAAGAAATGTCCGCTTGTGGCGGTCGGGTGTGGATCGCTGTTTGTATTTTTCGATTTTTTTTTTTTTTTTTACGATCATAAATATTTAATCGGGTGATATCGTTTATAATCGTGTTGATATATTTATTTCCTTCACGTGTACAGTGAATCGCGGTGGAAACGATAGGTTCGAACAGGTGATGCCGACAATAGGCTCACCCCGAATGGATCGATATCGGTGACTTTGGAGTTTCGTTTTTATTTACGTCACCGACGGGGTGGAAGAAGATGGAGAAGTCAGCACGACCACGGACGGCTCTCAACGAGTGTGTCAAAGTGGTCGTGCGATGTCGACCGCTCTCGGACAGGGAAAAAAACGAGGGCTACGAGGAGGTGAGACGTTCGTTTTGTTGTGGTCGGGCCCTGGCTGCGCGGACCTGGTGCGTCGCTCCCGTCGGCAGCCCCGGCTGCCCCCGGACGCCGTTCAATGCTCAACTTCATTCAATACGAGACCATCACGCGATATTGCTTTTTATCAATGCTCCGTTCTCGTCGCGTGTTCGTGCGCAGTTTTAATTCTGCTTCTGTTTAAAATATTATGATGTTTTGATTAATGAGGTAGGGAACTCGAAACGATGATGTGTGTTACTCGTGTTTGATGAATTCGGCAGGGATAAGCTGTCGTGATTCATCCGCGTAGGTCGCTGCGCGGTGCTACTTACGCCTAGCAACCTGCCAAACAATTGACACTCGCACACACAATGGCCCGCATCATACATTATGAGCATACACACATTATGGTCTGATTAAATTAATCAGTTTAGGCTACCTGCATTTGAGTGCCACTGTTGTTCTTAGGACCGTGACATACTTTTAGATCCTTGGCCTTCAGTGTTGAGCTTTAGTTTATTTCATGTAATCTAAAAATACTTAGTAAGAAACATGAATTTTTATAAATGGATATCTGGAGAAATAAGAATTCAGCATTTCCTATTTTTTATTCTATTATATACAAGTTACAATCATTTGCCATTTTCTAAGCCCCCCTTTTATTTTATGATATTATTTTGATATTTATATAATGCCAAGTATAAGAATTGTTATAACAATAATTGTCTATACTCCTAGCAGCACTAGGATTCCTAGTATCATAGGCGCCCCAAGTACTAAGGGATAGAATCCCCAGTACTTAGAACTGAAATCTAACTTAATTTTTCTAGATGTCTGTGACCTGGAATCAAAGTTGTAACCATCTGCAAGTGTTATGGCAAGCACTGCATTTTGTTAATATTGCAGGATGTATCACTATTTGTTATTGTGAGTCATGGTTTAGTGAGATAGTATTCATGTTACTATCTACCTGGGACTGATAACAATATCAAGTCCTAACTTCAAATATACACGTAAGATGTTTAGGGCTTCCTTATATTATGAAGGAATGATTCTGTTATAATTTCCTATAATCCATTTCAACCTAAAGATTACAAATGCAATTATAAGACCTACTAATCCTAGTAGCTAATATAATTGTTGTGTCACAAAACAATTAAAATTGTCAATTTAAATGAAAAGTTAGTCAATACATTTTTATATAAATTATGGTTTAGAATTAGTAATGAACATTATTTTCTATAATACAATAATATTTGTACATATTCTATCGCCTGCAACCAGCAATTGCACATGTACAAAAAAATGACTATTATTGATTAGACACAGTTACTACTGAGTGGCAGACTAATTGAAAAATAAAGAGCTTTAATTGTTATTTCCGCAAAATAATTGATTATGTTCGCGAAGTAATTTACGCGGTTTCCTGATTAGTCATTATTAAACACCAAAATAGTCTCCAGTCAAGTATAATTATACAAGATAGAAACACCAACAATGGCGCGATTTCGCTACGGTTTCTTTTTTTAAAATCATGACAACGACAAAGGCTTTACTCGTGATTAGGATGTCATACATTTTACGTGACGTTGTTACGAACAGATGTTCACGTAAATATGTTTGAGTGCACTTGAAAAAGAAAAAAAAATCATTAATCTTAATTTCTTTCAAACAGTGTTGATCGGTTATTCGATAACACATATCCATGTTAAGTATGCCTTCATAATTCAGCATCAAATCTGATTTGATCATAATGCGCTTTTGTTTTTCTTAATTGAAGTAGAATTTTAAAATCAACGCTTTTAAATTTTACTTTGATATAAAATCGAAAGGAAACACGCAGCGGTTAGCGTAATTATAAATGAAACGATATAGACGTTTTCCAATTTACAAGAGATTCTCCGAAATTTTTTCCAATAAAAACTGGGATAAACGTCAAAAGAAGAAAGGAACTGATGGTTCATCTCTTCTTGCCTTTACTAATCTTGTCAACTAAAAAGCTCGTTTAAAGAGAGTAAAGATCTCCGTTTATTTAACAACCATAAATGTTGTCGTCCAATCCTCATGAAGAATCTGCCCGTCTGTTGGACAACTTCTGCAACAAGTTACCCGCGTGCCGGCTGCGCACGCGCGTTGAGTAATCTTGACCCGGCGTAAGTGGGTGAGCGTGGAGCGGCGATAATGTCCATACACGACCGACGTCCCATATTTAGCGGATCATCTGGTCGCGACGCGCGCACGCTGTCGCGCCGGCCGCTGCGCGTGCGCAAGCTTTGCCAGATTTTTTCATAAGGAACTGAGTTAAACACAAAACAAAACAACTACTTTTGACAACACAATAAGTCTAGATCGATTTTCTGATTTCTAATAGTTATGAGAACAAATATTGTGCTATTTACGAATTATCTTAAATCCCAAGCTTTGAATTTTAAGTCCGCGTAAGATTTACCTTTTCTGTCTAAATATCAATTGTATAACTGAGTTGAGGAGAATTATATAAGAATTAAATAAGATTTCATGGCAAGTTTGTTGTTGTATTCAAGTTTGAACTTGATGACCATGATATTATGAACAATTTGTTACGGGTTTTAATGTAAAATTCGTTGTAGAATTCTTTGTGGTTCAATTTCTGAGGCATTATTGTCAAAAATATTTCGGTAGCTAACATAACTTAAAATTAGTGGTAAGCACTGTCAGTTATGTTCTGATTAAATGTGAGTTTTACGTGTGACTGACACTTATACAAGTAGTTCAAACTTATTTGTTAAGGGGCACACATGAGGCCGACCTCAAGTAGGTATCGAATCCTATCTGGAATTGATAGGATTGGTTTGATACATGCTCAAACGAGCTATTCCTATAATGTAAAAAAGAGAACTTCTAATACAAAAGTTACCTAGTAGGTACAGCTAAACATAACAGTTGTCATACATGTCATATCAGCGTGCATTAGAAGCATGTATGCATTAACTCCTCTATAATGGTCTGTTGTATTCGAATGGGACACATCCGTTTAGATTATATCGTTGAGCGACAATTGGACATAATCTTAATGACCCAATTGCAATATGCGTATCGATTTGTCCTGAGACTTACGTACAACATGCGTAAGTAGTTTGGTAGTCGACCGTATAAACTTACGAAGTGACCTACTCCGAACTCCGAATTATAGCTTCGTTTTAAGAAACTTTTTTTTCTAATAACAGTCACCGCCACACGTATTTCTATCTAATAATACCATTGTTAAGCGCTGCTGTCTTGTGGTTCGAAGGGATATACTTATCCAAGGCGTCCCAACTTAGTCCTTAGGAGTAGCATTAGTGTCCAACCTGTAATAAATTCTAATCTTATTTGGGGTTGATTACACATGCTGGACGTTTCCATGGACGGCAATAGCCACATACCAATACGTTGACTGCATGCTAGTTTGCTACTTCTATATTACAAAAACAAACATCTTGTTAAAATGTGTTTCAAGATTACAGTTATTGCATACAGGAATTGCGTCTGTACTTTTGTGGGAACCAAAAGGAAGGCAGGCTCTGCTTTCTCATGGTAGTTAGATTACTTAACTATTCCTAAAATAAACCGTAAAATATTAATTGCCGCATTCTGCTATTGCCGTCTTCGTCCCATTAATCACGTAACAATTAATTTATTATATTGTCACAGATTTGAACAGTCAGGTGCAATATTTCAGTACATTCTTGACGAGCAGCTAAGTGTATCTACAACCTTGCAGGGATCATAGTTTTTGTCGGTGAAACTCCGTTGGTATGCGTTTGTTCAATGCTATTTAGACACTACCAAATAATTTGTTTACATAACCCAAATTTTACAATTTCTTCAACAATGCCAGCTTAGCTATGCTTATAACGCTCGGCTCGGAATTATTTTTGTCGTAGATCACTGAACATATATATTTTATAAAGACTATATAATTATATATTCACTGACAAGTAATAGAAAACCTAGATCAGACTATTAATTAAATTCATTGTGTGGACCTTTATCGAACCTGGAAAGGTTAGCGTGGCAAATCCTGATTGTTATCGTTACGGCATATGTGTTAATATACATCAGAATTTATTTAACGTATAATATAATTTGTAAGCGTGTACCTACCTCTAACGTATACCTATGTTTTATACGGTGTAACGCCTGGGCGAAGTTCAACACACCTACGTTTACACCTCTACGTAGACCGTCATGGTAACCACGAAACCACGCATAATATCGATTCATAATATGGTGTGCTATCAATTCGAAGTTAAAGTAGTTGAATCCATTCACTTTTGCTAGCAAGAGATAAGCAGACAACGGGAGCGCAGAGATGAACGACGAAACTAAATAAATATTAGGTCGTCGAACTCACCAATTGGTTTCATTTCGACCCCAACTGTGGCCGCTAAATGCCTACAGTAGTGTGATGTTCCCCAGGAGTATCGACAATTGGACATTTGTTTCGAAATAGTAAATGATTTATCAATTGATGTTGTTAAGGATGTATCTATTAAATATTTAAAGCCGTGTCTTCCTGAATAATGGTTAAAATATCATTGCCTCACGTTGTTGGTTCTGGGTTCAGGTCCGAAATGTCATACTTCTCATTTTAAGAAGTTATGCGCGTATAAGAAATTAATGACTATTAAAATTTGTTAAAGTTCCGAAAACTATGAAGTCAACCTGTTTGCACTTGGCCATCGCTGGACTACGGTTAAAATTCTTATCATTCCGAGATGAGTCCCTTCCCCAGTGAGGTAAAATGAGTTAATGATAATGATAATGAATAAATTTGATGTTACGTTTTACATATTTATGTAAACGTGGGACGTAAGACAAACATTTTGTGATCTTCTTACGTCCCTTACAGTCCGTCCTCTACAGTTCGTCGTGTATTCAAAAATACATGGACTTTTTCATTAAAGTTTTATTCGCTTTACATTTTTATATGTAAGTTTTCGACTAACAAAGGAACGTTGGATGTGAATTTCAGATCTTTGTAAAGAGCCAGTCCGGATTTCGTTTTTAGTTTATTCATGTTGTTTCTCTTTTCCTTAAATTTAATTAACAGTTTATTCTTCTACTAGTAGTAATTACTAATAGTAGTAGAGTAGATAGCTAGTAAGTACTAATAGTTACCTATTGTTTGTAGTATTTAGAATCGTCTCAGTTTGCAGAGTGATATAGTCTATATATCTATATTTTTTAAACATGGCGCTTGTAAATACGAAAAAAGGGAGCGAAGGACGACTTTCTTTATTATTCTTCTTTTTTATTAAATAAATATTGCAAAAACATAATAATGGACTGCAAATTTCAGTTTCAGTTTCAGGTTTTTTGTTTTGATAATAAATTCATGTTGTCTTTAAGCATAGTTCGTATTTTGACTACCTTATGATGGGATATATTAGTAACAGCTAAACATTAGTCAAACTGTTAACTTAATACACATAAACAAAGGCCTGCTGGAAGACTGTTCACTCAAACGGTGCAGACTAGACAAATTGCGAACTATATCCAAAATGAACGAATGTTAGGTGTCTAGACGATACACTTACGGGGTGCCCTTTATACCTTCACATAGCAAATGGCTGCCTCGATCTCGTTTGTGCTTCGTCTGAGAAATTTAATAAAGTAACAAGTACGAAGTTGTTTGCGTTGCGCTTTTAGATAAAAGCGTAGCTTTTAATTGGATTTTTCCTGTTATTTTTGGAGGTCAAAAATATTGCTTATTGATTGAAATTTACACATTTTAATAAGAATATATACTATTATTTGTGCAGGGAAGGTAGGTACTTTTTTACGGTGGCAGCCAATGTGGCGTTTGAGAATAATATACTATTTCAGCCAAGTGTAGTTGATTTTTAAAATATTGTATATTAAGTTTTGATTAGTGAAATGGCTTAAAAATCTGCTAATTAAGAATAAAATAATTTATCCTTTTATATTATTTGTGTAGACTTTATCATTTTTTTATCGCGTAGAGTTTACACGATAGTTTATAGTACATCGGCAATATAAATGAGGATGAAAAATGTCACCCTTAAGTGCCCACTGTTTTTTGACGTTCTCGAAGAAGTCATCGGCTTACAAGTACTATGTACCAAAGACCACTGTTTAATATTTAATTGAATATGAGGTGTGCATACTTAACTCGGCCGCTCGACGAGCGCGAGGGGTGTAAATATTACAACGTTTTGTCAAACATCTTGTGATGTTGACAGTATCGTCTTTTTCCTCAATTTGTGGTGTTGGAGTAAATAATGTTAGATACTTCGTAATAAGTATGGTTTTTAGGAAAATCATGTAAATAGTCAATGATGAAGAAATATAAATTGTTGATTTTGTGTAGCATCACATAAGTTTGTGGTTGCGACGAGAGCGTTACGCAATTACACACCATCAACTTAATAATGTCACAGACGGACTCTTCGATTTTTGTTTGTCAGTTATGTTGAATCGAATACACGTTTGTAATGAACGCCATATGGAATTTCTAGTTTCTGATTTACTTGTTGGTGAGGGTGATATAACACTTCGTGGTTCGATTCTGGAGCCGTTTCCGCTATACCAACTTTTTGCCTTGTAATAACGGCGTTAAACATTTTAATTCTTCAGGGATTGCAATGCATCTTTGAGAAACTTCATTTAGGATTCTAATCTTATCTTCCATGGGCGGCGGTAGCCACTTTACTATTTTTATAATCATTTAGTAAAAATCCATTGCTTTGACTTAACAGACAAACAATTGAATTTTATTTATTGAAATGAAATGAATTATCTTTATTTTGCATAAGCCTCCGGAGCACTTACAAATTGACAGTTACAATATTTTTTTCTTATACTAGCACCGGATCGGAACACGACCTCGACTGAGAAATGTCTAGCAAGAAACTCTACTACTTACTAATACTTGGTATAGATAAATAATGTTATTATTGCTTGCTTTGGTTGTTGAAGCATCTTCACCCGTGTTTCTTCTACTACTATTGCACAAGAAATCAAAATAAACGGCAAACGCAGGAAAATGCGCGCTTGTTTGTTTTGATAATATCGTTTTCGTTTATAATTATAGTACGTTCGTCCGTCTCGATCGTTCACGATCGACACGCACTATGCGTTTTACTCATTCGTTGTGTGAAAGTAAATGGTTCGCACTTTACTCTTTTAGTTTGAATAGTACTACAAGTCAATCATTTCTTTTCCTTAATCTTTCTCAATTTCAACTTCAAAAGTTTGCTATGATATTTTTTAGGAAGTTTCTTGCATTTGGATGCACTGCACTACCCAAATCAATAAAAGATGGTTAGTTTTTTATGTAATAGAAGTTTTTATATAAATACCAAACCTACCTGAAGTCTGAGAATGATAGATTTTAGTCAGAGAATGATAGATTTGATTGAAAGATAGAGTTATTAGGCCTCACCTTGCAAACCAGAATACCGCAGCACAGATACTGTTCCAATAGATACTCAACCACGAATATCTCTACCGTTTCTAAAATCATAATGAATTAAAACTAATAAACTTTAAAACTACATTTTTAAAGTATTATCAAATACAAATTATTAAAGAATCTATAATGCGAAACATATAAAGAAATTACAAAGCTGTAAAAACGGCAACTACATACTTGTAGCGTTTACTACAAAATCTTTTTATCTTTACTTGTAAACCGTTGCTCTACCTTTATAATATTAGCTGGGTATTACTCGTATATAAAAGCAATAAAGTGTAGATGGACGCAGAAATCTTGCGACCTGATCTGATTATTTATTACGCTACGATCTATCAAAATACCTATTAAGCGATAGAGCTACAGACTCAACCTATCGAGGGCCACGAAACTTTCGTTTCGAGCGTCTCGCTTTATTATCAAAAATAAATTACTGTCTGTTCTGATAACAAAGTTTCGTTGCGAATTGTAGCAAAATTTGAAAAAAAATCGATGAACGCTGATTCTTTCCGCGCCAAGTCAACGTTTCGTGGCCGAACGGGCACATATCTCACGTGAAGTTATATTGGTCGTCAAATATGTCTTAACAACATAAACAGATGACAAACCAGGCCGCCTAATAAGGCATCTGTCTTTATTTAGATAAGATAATACCCGATATGGAAAGTGGAAACAATGCAGCGCCCTACAACAGCCTTAGAAGTTTATGTTTCAAGGCAAAACGAACCTATATATTATTGACAATAAAAACAATATTGTGTAGTTACTTAGTGCTCTGAAAAAATATAAAATCGACGTAAGTTTGAACAACCCAAAAGAAATTAGTAGATTCGTATTCATATTATCGACTTTATTTTTTGGTTTAAGTATTTAACAGGACTACTTTATTTAGGATGGTATTTTCAACGTAGGGAGTTTCCGAGATTACTTGCTTGCATTACAATTATTTAATTTTTTTATATTACACAACTACCAAAGGAGCATTCAGTCAACCTGATAGTACATAGGAACTACCGCGTTTCATGGGTTGATATAATCCCCGGCTAAGCAGCTTAAATTTAAATGCAATTAAAGTCCATTCGTCGGTTTCAAAATTGCAAGCCTACCTATAGCCGGTCAGGCCTGACGTCTTCCGAAACAAAAATCCTTCATGCGGTATCGCTTAGGAAAGCAGAAATAATAACTGTGTTCTGTGTCTCTGGTCTGTACTGTTACATAAGAGAGCATATAATACTGAACAAAATGGCAGAGCAAAGGCATTGAAAGGGCAACTCGTGAAAAAGAAATTGCGCGTGTAAAACGAATTCCCGAGAGAGAAGCGGTAAGCCACTTGGGCTTTTGTTGTCGTCGGTCGCTACGGAAACGCCGCTTCGGAACACACTTGTCTATACCACTTTAACTTCAAACAGCTCTTGTTTCGACACTTTATTTTGCTTTTTCATAATGAATCAATTTTATTTGAAAATGAAAGGCAGTGGAATTGGGGACAGCAATTTGCCGTCGAACCACATAAAACTGACATACGTAAATGCAAGGAAGTGTCCGTAATTTTTGACCAAACAACAAATTTCACGGGTAGAGCTTAGAAACTCACGTTAGTCTTACTGAATATTTAAAATGTTTATAATAAGCTTCTAGATTGTAAACATACAGGATTTTCTTTAACTTCAGTCCAAACATTTATTAAACAAACATCTCAATTCTGTTTTCACATAATTACTGTGAAAATCCCAAAACCACAAACGGAAAAATCCAACCGATTTTTAATTTTAAAGATTCCAATGTTGATCACATCGTAAAAGGTTTTGTGAAGAGTACTTTCCTGAGTAGCGCTTTTTTCAATCCTGTTGTCCCTTTTAGCGACGCGTGTTACGACACTGCCGGCTTTCAGCGTCACAGGGAGGGAGTTCAAAGGATTGAGGCTTTACTCGACCCATTTCACCGACAAACTCATGTCGCGAGAACCCGCGAGCTTTTACAGTAAATAATTTCGCTCAAATTACAGTTGTAGTATAATTTGGAATTGTTATTCTTTACAATGGAGGTATAAGGAATATAAAACGTAGAGCACGTTTTTGAGGTTGTGCGCTGCTTTAATACAAAGGTTTCTTAGTTTATGGTGGCTAGTCTAAAAAACCCACATAAACGAAGAAATGTAAAAAAATATAAAATTTTTATTTTAAATTGTTTTAAAAATATTATACAACGGTTAGTAGTCATTTTATCTCGTGCAAGAAACGCACTTTTAGGTATATTTTTGTTTTTTCTTGTTATACGTCGTAATTTTAATATGATTTTACAATCAGTCACAAGATAATAATTTAAGCTAATCGCTCATCTCTGTTGGCCAAGGAAAAATAGGATCAGGTTTGGAGCAAAAAATATCTTCTGCATTATATACAAAAAACATCTGGTTTTATCGTGAACTGGTACACTATAATTAAGGATATCGACATAATATTGGTTGGTGATTTTATTACACAAAAAGTTGTAAGTATAAGCAAAAAGGTGATCAAGGTTCATAGTATAAACCATTTCTGTGTATGTCCTACGTGTTCAGGTGAAGAAGAAGCGAACGGAACAGACATGGTACGAGCGACTGTCGAGCAAGACGCAGGACAACAAAAAGTTCGACGTCCCGCTGCAGGTGTGAACCACCCTTTATGATGTGCCACTAACAGGACGAGGGTGTACTACGGCCTCATTTAGTAGTTACTCACTTACAGGCTCATAGAACATTGGTGGTGGTTCAAGCTTATTACCCGCTTTCATGAAAATTATAATTTATCGGTAGTTTTACTTTTAACCCTATTGTAATTTTGTAACACTGTCTAAGATGCGCTAAGTTTTCCGATGTAATAGTAGGTACCTAAGTTAATATCGGTGCTTGCCAAACTTGTATGACGAATTTATCAACAGGAAAATCGATAATCCTTAATGCATTTTTATTTCTATGAACATGAATTGTGTACAAACTCAATTCTATATTTGTTGTTTTTTGCAAATGATAAAAACAACAACTTTATCTCGTTTCTCAGTTACCGAGAGCTCCACACATTTTCTATTTGATGTTTGCAGTGGCGTAATTGCAGTTAATATAGTTTGTGAAATGTGTAGCGAGTTACGCGTAGTAATTCCTAGGCGATAAGTGGGCACGTAGCTGAGTCTGCTGAGTACACGCTTGTTCACGGCTCAGGGAGTATCGATCGCGGCCAGCGGGTAGCTGTGGGCGCTTCCACTATTACGGACAATGTGATGTGAGGATAAGAGACAAGTTTAGATGTAAACAGTACAAGGCATAACGTATCACAACAAAATAAGTTGAAAAAGAACAGAAATGTTAAAGTTTTTGCCGCATAATTTGAGTTAATAAACTTATGGCGCGTTTACATTAGGTCGTTCATCGCATGTGTCCTTCGCGATTTAACGGAATATTTTCATCGAACTGGCTTGTTTCGATAAAGTCGATACTATTTACTGTCATACTACCCGTGTTCTGTCAACAGCAAATAGCTATGATCAAATAGGGCCAATCGCAGCAAGTTTCACATTAGGTCTGTCATCGCAACCGGGCTGCATTCGAATACCGAATGCTGTTACCGAATTATCGTTAACGTTGGTCGATGACCAAAGCCGTATACGATTAAATGGCCGTAATGTAAGCGCGCCATTAATATATATATATCTGCAAAAATATCCAGAAACGTACATTATGAGAGATAACAGTTATCAGATATAGATAGGGCACATCGATGCTTTGTAAGGGTTTTGTATTTAACTGATCCACTGCTTATTACATACAAATATCGTAGGAAATGCGTAACGCTCATTGACGTGTAATGGATTTGCACTCATCCGAGGAAATTACACTAGCCGTCAGTTTGCTTTAATTTGAAATCATCTGAATAAATAACAACTTGGCGGGAAGGTTGCCAATGCTTCAGGCGTCACACTGACGAGGTGGGAGATAATAATGGTTTTATCACAGCATCAGAGTAGGTTGGTCAAGGACATTTGGTCGAGGTTACTAAACATAATGCAATTAATTTGGGGAGACGGTTGTGTTGTGGAAAGTTTGGAGATAATCGCAATTCTTGTTAAATTGTACAAGTTCGTGTTACTGGTTCGAGCAATTTGGTTTGGGACGTACTTTAGTGGGTACTGCGGAAAGAATGTGGAATCACTTTTCAGTGAATTGTACTGATGAATGGTGAATCATGAATATAGTTCGTAGTAATTTTACAAATAGATGTACTATAACCGTATGCGATTTTTTGTAGACCTATTGCTCAAATAATTCTCATTAGTTTAACTCGATATTTTATTAACGCAATGAGTGAGTTGTGGTTATTTACATTTTCTTTTCACGACATTCGTCCCCGTCCTCTTCTGGTAGAGGTAGCGGCCACCTTATCGGGTTCCGCAAGTCACGAACATGTTTTTTTAGCATTTGGTTCGGGAACGGCAAAGATAACTGGTGGTTTTTATCCACCCTCAACACAATAGAGGTATTTTAATGAACTAAATACTCGTATACCCGTAGATCGATTAATCATTAGTTAGAGATGAAATGTTTTTTTGACTAACACTGCGTAGTTTTATGTTAAGCATAACTTATTTTAGTAATAAAAGTACAATTTCAACATCAAGATGTTGATTTAAGATATTAGCACCTTTATAAAATAGGACTTCCTTAAGTACTAAGTATACTTATATTTTATATTTCTCTTGTCAGCCGTTGTGAATAAAGTTATGTTCTCCGCTACACCTATTTCTGCATTGTGAAAATAATGTCCAGCGCTGCTGATTTCCGGTATACTTTTGCTGGGTAACAGCAGTGTTAAACGAGATGTGTTGAATGATGGGGCAGTGGAGAGACACTTATACGAGGCGGTCTAACTTAGTCTCCAGGGGTAGCAAGAGCAACGCTTGCCAACCTATCTGTGTTAGTAATATGGTCCAGGCGTCCAAGGGTGGCAGTGGTTTCTTATCATACCGAGGACTGCCTGCTCGTTTGCTACTTCTTAAATATATAAAAAATATATGTGTTAACATATGCCGTGCGGTGTGCAGGTGGTGAAGGTGTGGCCTGAGCGCGGCGCGGTGCAGGTGTACAACCCCAAGGGCCAGGACAAACTGTTCACGTACGATGCCGCCTACGACTGCTCCGCAGACACACAGACCATGTACGACGAGATGGTAAGCAAACACACTTATTCAAAAAAAAATATGAGACAATTATAATGCTTCGTAAAATCAATCTCGCGGTTCTGTACTTACAACAAACAGGACTCTATTTCCCCTATTTTAGCTATACGTATGTCTCTTATACTAGTTTAGGTTGTAGTTATTGTACAAGTATTATTTTTTTTATTGAATTAACGTCAATATTTAACACTCCTGCGTACCATCACTATAGAATTGATTACAATAGTAATTGTAGTGTTGTTTTTCCTGCATCATTTATTTATAGTTAATCTCTGTATGTAAATTTAAGTACATTAAAGCAAACCAGTTAATAAGGATGACTGTTTATCAGATTGTCGCGTGTTTTGTAATGTAGATTGATCTGTTTATTCATGTACGTAGTCATCGCATGTCCGCCGCCGCGACGCTGCCGGCGCCGCCTCAAGTGGCCGCTGTGAATGGTTGTGACTAACAGGAGCATATTAATTTATATCCAAACACGAGAGCACTAATTCCATTGACCCCCGAGTTACCTTTAGTTATGTTAAATGTCTTAAAATTACTTCATATTTATCGCTGACTAGCTTATTGCTGCGGCTCCGCCATTTTCGGTCAGTTTTCCGCGATAATGAGTGTCTTATGTATTAATCCCGGTCATAAACTATTTGTGTGCCAAATTTCATGCGACATCTGAACAGTAGTTTTACGGGAAAGAGTAACAAACATACAGCACCTTGTCATATATGATTGCTACTTTGATATTTCAATATTGTAGTGCTTGTCTTTCCCGTTGTAATTTAATTATTTATTTACTACAATTCAAATGGTATAAAAAGACAACCAATTACATTAATATTTTAAGCATTGGAGTTTCATATTTTTCTTATAATTTCTGCCTATTTTAGTTAAATATTTCGAAAAAGTTGGGATTTTTGTATTTATATTAATGTCTATATTTATTATGTATGTAAAGGAGTTGTTGAAATGGTTAATATTAATATTTCTTTTTGTTTCTTGATTGATTTATTTAAATTGTACAAATATGTCAGTGACTGTATATATGTATTAGCTGAGCAATTCTGGATAATTCTAGAGCCGCCTCACCCTTGCAGTTTCTACGTAAAGGCGTACGATTCGATCCGCATGTATCACAATGAATTGATAGATTTTTTGCTGTTCGTCTTTAAAAAGACCCGACTTGAATACTAACGGAACCACACCAGCCGTAACGTTCAGATTTTTAAGAATACCTATATTTAGTTTCGTTGTCACAATTTTTTTACTCGACCCGAAGAATTTCTAAGGTGAAATAGTGAATTATAACAACAAATAGTTAACGCGATTACTCTTGTAGTTCAGCTACAACGGCACAAAGATTCCCGATATTTCCAATTTTATGTGTTTATTTTAATGTTTTTAAATGAAAAAAGATATAATTCCTTCAAATTTATTTACTGTAGGTTTTTTATATAAACGGTATTTTGCCAAAGCACGTATAAGTGCTTATTCAGATAGTACCAGAATAGCGTGGTTACGCATTGAGTGGCCATTTCAGTCATAATCCAGCCAAAAATATGCGGTGGAGTCACATCGTATGCTTCACTAGCTAAAACATCATACGCGTCGCGACTGAGCTTTTTTTTATAAAAATCTGCAGAAGGAATTTCTCTATAATTAATCAATATCTTAAACGCTTATGGATGATAATAGTTAATCTATTGTTGTCAGAAGAAATTTACTTCTAATTAGTTTTTAGTAGTTAGTTTTGGGGTGTGTATTTAGGTAATCATTTCGTATTGCATGCATTATATCAGAAACGACGTAACGAGAGAGATTATTTTTAGACCATTATTAAATGCATGTACATGCTTGATACTTACCGAAATAGCAATTACGGTTTTCAATTTTTCACCATACAATCATGTGCCAATTTTTAACCCATTATAATTTACAATATGAAGTTTTCGATCGAATGGTATCAAGATATGAAACCCTACGACGAATTGTGTTCTTCTCGACACATATCGTACACATATACCTATTCGGATGTTTAAATTATTACAATGTGTTAACGTAATCGTCGCATGGAGCCGCTGTCGGGATTTGGCACGCGGCCGCAGAATTTCGTCAATTAGTCACTTCGCTTTCTATTATACTCGTATATTGTATACACCATAATCACTATCGCTTAAAGCTTTTTTTAATAACCACTTTCCTCTTAAAATTTGCATTGTGCTTATTTTTACATTTTCTATCCTGCCACAGCCTTCAGTCCTTGACCTAAATAATATAAACTTGACCTCTATATTATCGTTTAGTATATATACTTAGGAAGAAATCCAAATCTCGACTAGAATCTGTGGCTCCGAGCCAATGCAACTCAGTCCAGCATTCTAGTAGTAACTAGAAAATTCTATTATAATTCCTTATTTCTAAATAATTAGACCTTCTATTATGCTTCTTCCAGATATAATCTTCACAAGCTTGTTTATAAATAATTATATATCCGTTGCATGTAATTATTTTTGCCTATAATCAATCAAATCATCATGTTCAATGAAAATAGACATAGATTATCTTATTACAGTAGTCTATCTTTATAATATATATAATCTAGAAACACTTATAAAGTTATTATGAGCCGAGGGAAAACCATGCGAATAATTGACTTGACGTCGTCATAATGCTGTCCTTCATAATAAACAGTTATAATCTAATACATAATTTAAAATTTAGGATTAACATTATTAGTATTTACATTACCTTTTTTAAAGAAAAATGTATTTACAGTTGCTTACCAAAACTTACAGTAAGTTTTTTTTAAAGAATAATGCATTTACGATAAATAGATTACGACAATTCTTGACAAAACTTTGAAGGTTCCTTCACGTTTTTATTAATGTAAATAATTGTTATTGACTAAACTGCTTCCCACGCGCCAAGCTTTCAGAAAAAGGCTGGTACTCTTTCAATGTCAGGCCTTGATGTGTTCGAAGGTTCACGCATCATCTGAGTCAACGGCGGTGGGCGGGCGCGCGACCTCGACCACCGCCGAGACGTCGAAGCCTTCCTAATTATTAATATTTGGATCAGTACGTGACACAGCTTTTGTCACGTCATTTAAGCTCATATTGGTTGTGATTGATCTTATTGACGTTGTTAGCTTCGTTCACGGGAACTCATGCGGTCTCTCTGTCTCTATTTGCACAACAATTATATTTAAGGTAACCTTTAATGATATACGCTTCTAAAAATGTTTTAGGGCATAATCAAGAGCCTTCGTACTTATATTATAAAAACGAAAGTTCTTAAGGATGTTTCTATGTTTGTTACTCCTATACGCAAAACTACGAATTTCGCTGAAATCAAGCAAACTGATATTTGAATCGGTTTTATGAATTAGCACAGAAGGCACCCTATCTACTATCACTCTGATAAACGTGACCGAAGCGAGCAGAGCCGCCCGAATAAGCGTCTTCCAAATAATTCAAATTACTATATCCATGAAAAATACGACGAACAAGACTGTTTCATGAAGTAAAAGATTGGACCCTTTCCAATTGTATCGATTGCATCTTTTTTAAGCTTAGTCATAACACCCACAGATTTACATTACATGGATCGTTCCATATTTTATATTTTATTATAAAAAATTTATTGACGATGACTCAAATGCAACAAAAGCGTAAAATTTATATGCAGTCCTCTTGCATATAAATGTCTACATTTTGATACAACTCTGATTATTTCATTAAGTATGCATGGCGTATAAAGGCATAATAAATATAATAATAAATATAGATTTTTTTAACTTCTTCCATAAAAATTATATTTAGATCAAGCAAAGCGTAGCAATGAATTACGCTCATCGAAAGAAGTAATTTTTCAGTCGGAATTTATGTTCTCTTCAGACTCCGGGAAGCAGGATTCTTGCCAATATTTCATTAGACATATAACGGCGTTGAGGTTTTATAAATAACCGCTACGTTTCACATCAACCATAAATAAATGTAACTGCGATTGATTCATTGGCGTTATTCAGCAGCTGTTTACACGACAGACTCGAGGAAAAATTATAGTGTGTTCAAATTATTGCCTTTTGTTCGCGTAATACCTCATTGTTGTGAATTTATTGCCTGTTTGATACAATGTATTTTGTATGTTATTCGCTTTTTAACCTGTTTGTTTCTTTCTCCTGCTAACTTCGTCCTGTAATCGAAAACTATATCGTTTAATATTCGTACGAGTATCTAAGCGAAATATTCATGAAAATTAGAATCAAGTTTTACTGCCTACAAGAATCCGAATGATTTAAATGCCCTTAGTACGAGTTTATTAAGTTTCGTTAAAACAGTCATTGCTTACGTGTTCGTCCATACATTGTAATGTACATATATTTTACGTTTACCTTTTCTTTTACAGCCATGCCTATGCAATGTACTTTGCAATGATGGGTGAAAACGTAAACAATGATTGTTTTGAGAAAATATTAATTAAACAGTACTAAAGGCCCTGTCACCCATACTATAATATCAGATGAACGTCAAATTATCATTATGAAAATGGGTCGATTTGCTAAATCCCTTATGAATGTGTCTGCCTTTTTTATTTTCATCATCATAACGCTCAAAGTATAAACGATATATAATTGCGGCTTGGTCACTATATTTGTTTTTGTACACAACAGAAAACTGCAGGAGATTATTCGGTAGCAGGAGCTCGCGTGCCGGTTGTTTGGTTTGCGCGAGTCAAGGCTGCGCACGCGCACAAAGCTCAGTTGCGTCATTTTACACTATCATCAATTTTCACTCGTAATCATATGAACAGTGCGGTCTGTTTACCTCCGTATTGTGTTGGATGCTAGTACACGTTTTGCTTTGTGATTTATGATTGCAATAGTAATGTACTTTGTAATTTATGATATTCGTGGCAGCGATAATGTTTATATTTGTAAATTTCGCAATATGCAGTTTTTCATCGTATGAAAATTTAAATTTCCATCAAATGATGATTCCAAATAATGTAAAGTAAACTTAAATACACAAAACTAAAGTGGAATATCGTGAATTTAGCCAAGCATCATGTAGGTCCATCAATTTGCTTTGGACCAACAAATTGACCTTCTCAGACTGAGAAGGTCCATGGTCAACAATTAAATATTTTACTTTGATCTTAGTTGTATGATCATAACTTACTGTGTAGCAAATTCAAAGGCCACGAATACTAATATACAGAGTATTTTTTTATGTACGGAACTGTGTATACTTTTTACTTGAACTCATTGTCTAAATCGGTCGTTGAATTGGAAGCTATTCAAAATATTTGAAAGAAAAGAAAATCTATTTACCTAATGTCTCTCTCGTCCGTCGTCACCTTATTATGTCTTTTGCGATTATTTGTGCAATTTTTGCGGATTTTTAAAGACCTGGCAGCAAAGATACTTGACTGTCTAATGCCATTTACTAGGTTATGTATTTTAAATATTGTTGTCTAAAAATTGACAACTTACAATTGATCTTCATCAAAATATGTAGCTTAGACTTTAGGTTATTAGGTAGTTGTAACAGTTATATTTTCTCATCATCATTCATCCGCACTTAATCAGCATAATGAACTATGGCTTAATCCTATTCATTTTGAGAGGAGATCCATACCTAAGCGAAGAGACAATTTAAAAAAATATTTATTGTTACCTTCTAAAAACTTTTAATGACTTATTGTTAGTATCTATTTAAAGTCGTCTTTCATCCAGTTGTGTATACTGGAACGATATAGCTTTGCGCTTTGATCTCCTAAACATTACGTCACGCGCATTGAGGACGCTCTGTTCCGGACTCTCTTTATATCCCACCACGTAAAGAACTTGCTTATCTATACGTTATTCTAGTTTCTAGCGTGAAACAGTTCTTGCGTTTCGGTGGAAGGGTATAAATTCCGACTAACTTATATGAGACGACTAAGATCTTCAGGTGTGGAAACGCTGCTCTGGGTAAATCCCCTCACCAAATATGAAGTTAGTTAGTGTTTCTGTACAACACTGTCAACATCACTTACCAAGACATTGATTGCATTTTCGTTTACTTTATTAGTCATATATGAATGTACAAATTCAGGATGCATTCTGCATTCATTAAATAATTCGACATGTTTTCAATGCAGGTACGACCATTGGTAGCGTCAGTATTAGACGGTTTCAATGGGTGCGTGTTTGCTTACGGGCAGACGGGCACCGGCAAGACACACACCATGGAGGGCACGCCCGACCACGAAGGCATCATCCCCCGCGCGTTCAGGCACATCTGGGCGCATATCGAGAACACCGCGTCACCCGATGTGACGCATCTGGTCTCCTGTTCCTACGTAGAACTGTACCTGGAGGACGTCCGGGATCTACTGTCAAAAGACTGCAAGAAACTTACGATAAGAGGACAGGTCAGTAATCTTTGTTGTATCATGTTTATTATAAATAGTCAAATGTATTATAAGTCCTGTAAATTTAATCTCCTTGCGTATACTCGTGTATATGTAGCCTAATTATATATATTTAATATCTTTATATTCATAACACCTCTCGAAGGTTCAATAAATATAAAGTTCAAAGTTCAATATAAATTCACGGATGTCACGTGTGCAAAAGTTTGTTCCAGTTCATAACATTACAGAGTTGAATCTATAAAAATACTACCTTCGACTTCAAAAGTGAAGTGTATGTGACTTTATGTATTTTATTTTTTGATCGTACAAGATATGAAAAAGTTACAATTAGTTTGCCTTCGCCTGAGTGATGTACTCAGGGCTGTGTCCCATCTTGATACGCGATGTTCATAACTATATCAACATTACTATGCCAACACTATATGAAAACAAAGATGTGTTAACTTGTTAAGTGTTACCTCAGAGTTGACACGCGAATATTACGAGATGTGTTTTCGTACAAGGCGAGTGCTGACTGGTGGTAAGATAACCGGCAGTTTCCGCGTCGACTGTCAACATTGACGCAACGCGCCCTCCGCTTTGTATTTGCTCAAAAGCTGTGCAAATTGCGCCGCGCAGTGTGACATAACACACTTAGAGGACACGACACGGGCTTCGTCAAACAAAGCGCGCTTAACGGCTCGTTAGCGACCTCTGCTCCCAGCTTCAACTCACACACTTACCACTTTTACATACCGGTGCTTGGAATGAATAATAACACAATACAAAAAGCTAATTTTATAGGAGAGCCACGTAAAAATTAAAGAATGCTTTGCAAGTTCAATCAATAAAGTTATAATAATAAAAATATAACACAAGGCCTTTAACTGCAGTAGGTATAGTTGCAGCACCAAGTTTTCAATTCCATTTTTTTTGGATAAAACTGTGTCCGTAACTTAAAATTGAAAAAAATTGAATTGTGCGGTTATTCGTGCAAAGTAGCGATATATTATATAATATTTGTTACTAATATTCATAATACATATCATAGGATCTTGTAAATCTTAAATATAAGAATGAACAGCGGATTCTTACTGTAAATGATAAAATATTGAATAGGTGTTTATCATCTCAGTTGTTATTGTGAATTCATCAAGATAAATAACAGTTCAGTTAGTTTTAATATTTCAAGTAAATAATGCGGATTCACTCAATAGTTCAAACAATGGAGTTTTAAATAGAAATGAAACCTGAATTGAAAAGGCAAACTGTCGATATTATTATTGACATCAAGTCAGCTGGGAGTTATCAGAAAGCATTAAATACAGGTGGATCGGTGAAATCTCACAATTAATCACTCAGGGCCAGTTTATCGCGCGCATAATGCGTCGATAACCACCTGATACGCTGCGATAACGATTGAAAGGTTCGCCCGACCGCCACGTCACTGTCACTTGCACAATTACTTTGTTACATCTAAAACTCCCTTTAGCATATTTGTGTAAACATTTAGTTAAATAATCTGTTTCTGTACTATTAGTACGAGTTGATAACGTTTCCCCAAAGCAATAATTATTTATTTACGTTTTTGACTATACATTGCTATGTACATTGCATGTTTTCAGACATACCTTGCAATATAGTTGCAATGACGAGCCAAAACGTAAACAATGAATGAAACGTAATAAATTCGTACCAAGTTACCCGTATTTATATGCATTTTTTTAGTTAATTAAGATTTAAAATACAAGATTAAAGTTAAGTAATCAATGACGTATTTCATATTCAAAACGTCCTAAAAATATTTGGACTGTCTCCTGCGTATCTTTCAGTCATTAGCGTTTATGAATCATTTTAGATCATACATTCAAGTTTACTGCCAAACAGTTCCCATTATTTTTACGACACGATCGTTGTATTGATTACCGAGTTCCGAGCAATTATTTAACGTGGCGTCACTGGCATCCTCGCTGGCTCGGCTCCAAGTTATAACTTATAGTAAAACAAACTTGGTCGTCACTGTGGATCCATTTACAAACAATGTGGCTACTTTACCCATTCACAAAGTTAACTTATCCCGCTTACGGCCCAACCTCGCGATGTTTATCACTCATTAAATGTGGTTACATTGTCAAACCTCGTACCCTTAATTTGGCATTGTTGTTGGTTTTTACATAATTCCTATTATAGTAATCATTATACTTTACCATTTGCAAAACACACATGTTGCTTTGTTGTATACTAAATATTCTTTTTATGTTTTAACCAACAGAGAACTACTAATCCGATCCTAGACATTTTCATTACTTTTAGTGCCTCGTGAGAATTTTTACTTCTTCATGAAAATATATCAAATAATTTTTAAGAAAGTTTGCAAAAATTCGAACCTTTATAAATATAATGTTATAAATTATAGATGTGATCTAAATAAATGCGTGACAGTAAATATAGAATGTTAAAATAGTAAAAAGCTTATTAATTATATAATTCTTTACATGTTATACTATACAGCCGACGTGTTGTTGCAATTATATTGTCGCGAAACTACGCGTGTGGTGAAAGCGTCGTTTGACTAATATTAATTACTCTTCAGAACTGCATTAAACATGAACCCGCCAACCGGCCTTCAGGATGACCACGTGTTAATGAACTTGTCTCTGTCAATTTGAATTCCATCATGGAGATAAACTTGTCAGATTGCGTAATTTTATGATCTTGAATAAATGATTTTCAGTTCTAGTAACATGAGAAATCTCGACTAAACCATTAGTCCGTAGATGTCTTGGATAAGAATTGTTCCTTGTTTACGTTGCTTAATCTACTAAAAGTGATGATGAAGAGAGTAAATTGAATTTGAAATTAAGAACGTTATTCACAATTACAAGATAAAAAGTCAAATTTTATTATAACACATGAAGACTTTGGCCACATTTGATGTAATCACAGTAAACGACCTTGTCCGGAATCAAGCAGGTGCATAATGCAAGTTTAAGCGATCCATACATTTGGGATTGATGCTCGCAATCAACAATTTTCTGCTCGCTGAACTTGAGCAATTTCGTGTAGTTATCTGTTTTGGTAACAAGGTCGTATAATTATGAAATATTTGAGTGTAGAATCATTTTTTTTTCAAGAGCTAAATTTTAGTTGATGTACCTATTAATTATTATTAGTGCGGATAATAATACAGATGCTGTATAGATGCTTATGAGTCGATGTACTAAAATATTGCTATAAATTGATAGTTAAAAAAAACACTATTCAATTCTTCTTGTCTGAAAAGTGGGATTGGTAATACCATTTCCTAATATAATGAGAGATTCCAAAAGGCAATTTCGTCACATTGATATGTTCTGGTCTGACAGACATTCGTAACTCAGTCTAGACGAAATATAATAGAGTCTAATAAAAGTAACGGATAAAAGATTTATTTTTTTGATAAAAGAAGTAACCCTTTATTTCATTTAAGCGAAGGCTGCCTTATCAAACTATAACCAAATAACGCAAACACTTCTATTTGCCTAACAAAGAATAGATCCACCAAGGGTTTTACGAGATTACTACTTTTTATTATAATATAGCTAATAAATATAACTAAATTTGTGCCTGCAAACTTTTTAGCTAATTACTATAAGATTTTATGAAGCCACACTTTATTTATTTTTAAAATTCTTGCTCTTGAATGTAGCTACTTATATAACCTGTTCATTTAATTTCGTGGATTCCTTTTAAATTAATTAAACGAAAATTACGTCCGACAGCTAATTATAAGTTGCTACGAACAAAAATATTTCGCTGTACAACAAGTAAGAGTTATGTAGGTCGTTGCACAATATTTTTTGAATCTGAAGGCAATTTGAGGTTTTGTTGATGGTCATTATTTTGAGTTACGAGCGAGGAGCAACAAAGCCTCCCGATGCGTGTTATTTATGAGAGTACAATGATTCTACCGCAGTAGCACGCATGCTATAATATCAACAACGTTCATTGTTAGGTTTTTAAAATTTATTCGCATTTCTCGGATTAACAATCAATGTGTTTGTAATTGTTTAGCAGCCTATATTAATTAGTGAATCTGTCATTGTGAATTACAATGAAGGAGGCACCCTATAAGGTTAAAATTATAAGCAAAGACTATTTGTAGCCTTAACTGTAGGTTAATATTATTAAAACAGAAAAAAACAAGCAAATACACTAAACTTTACTTAGTGTAAACTAAACCGATATATGTAAAGTACAATGCAAAATTCAAAGAATAAATTAAAGCTTTATTTGGAAAAAAACAAAATATTAAATAATTAAATAACAATGACAAGGGTATTAAATAATAATATATA
>DWLI01000152.1:0-27667 GCA_018249915.1 Cecropterus dorantes dorantes
GAAAATTTTAAAATCCAATTTTATAAGAAAATAACGCTCCCGGCAGACGAAAATCTAGGATTCTGATCGTAGCACACAAATGGTCTTGTAAAAATCAATCTCGACAAAATGCCAAAAAATCATTACAATGCATTTTCTCCATGTTCTAAAATTTGCATATCCATGTTCCAATATATACCTACTAATTTTTATGACGGTTGAATCGTACTTCTTACTAATATTATGAATGCAATGTAGCCGTAGCGGGCACAGCCGCGAGAATACGCTAGTGGTATTTAAAATAAAGCGTAAATATTTTCCATACTAGAATGCATATAGACACTGGAAAGCAAATGTCGTATCTCGAAAGATGCAACTTTACACCCGATCCAACAAACTATTTAAAAAAATATATCATAACTTTTAATTTAGATGGCCCACTGGTATCTTATGTTGTAGAATAATGATATTTTAACTAAAAAATAATATATATTTTATCTATGAAACCATTCCAAGATTAGTGTAATGGATTTTATGTGTCTATAACACAATTTCATATTTTTTCGAGTTACAACAAAGCCGCTTTCCAGCATCTATAGAGCTTTACTTAGCAATTGATATAGAGCTTTATTTAGCAATTGCGAACCGAAAAAGTCAAAAAATAAAGAATTCGGTATATGTTCTATGGTTTGAATTTAGTCGTCGTGAGACGAAGACTAAAATTCAAACCACAACCAAACACAGTTCAAAAAAATATTGATTTTGGCTATAACTGTTTGTTCGTGTCAAATAAGTTTCAAACTAATCTCAGCTTAAAATTGTAGGTAATTAGAAAACTTCTGTGTAAATAATATGTAGTGAGTAAAATAAACCATCTCACTAAAGACAGGTAACTTTAATGAAATAACTGTAATAAGTTGTCTTGGGAAATAGACTTAACTTATACTCTCGTGGACAAATAGGTAGTTAGACAGGAAATAGGTCTTGTCTTTCCAAAAAATACTTATCTAACTTGACAAAACATTTCAAAATATTTGTAGTTATTTATTAAATTATTTAAAAAATATGTTTATGATTATAATTTTTTGCTGTAGAGTATTTCAAAATGTATGTAGGTATGTATTTGTACTCGTAGTATATCTCATAAATAAAAAGGGTGTGAAAAATAAATGGGGTAATTCGAATAAAAGACGTAATTTTTTTACGGAATTTATTTCATCATCCATTTCAAACTACACCTTCAAAATTATAATTGATTATAACTACGATAAGCTATAATTTTACCTAACATCGACCCGAACAGAGGTCGTTTCATGAAAAATTTTGACACGTTTTAAAAACTTCCAACGGGAATTATCCATTTTACCCTACCATCCATTATGCACTTACTACGTTAAATACATGAGACTTCATGAGTAAAACAAAATCGAATGGAATTGTCTTGTAGAATCTACATATTTGTATGTAGATTTATTTGTCTTGTGTAGCGATGTAAGCTGTATTCGCTTTTGTTTGTCTCACGCGCTAAGTCCTTATTTAGTAATTAATCGTACATTAAAATATATTAAAAATTAGTTGCACGCTTGCTTAAGCTGCTTGGCGGTGGTTTAGTACTTAACTCACGTACATCAAAATTCGCTCGTTCCCATACATAACTACATTACATTAATCTAACGCTTACAGAATCGCATATAACAAAATAAATCTGTTAAAACGTAATTTTAAGTCTCAAACAACGTACATTCAAAATCAGGTACAAATAAATCGAAATTAAGTCTAAGGTAACTGAAGCATCCAGAGGAAGGTTATATGAGATCATGTTATATATTTTAGTTTACGTTTAATTAGTACACATTCTGGATGGGTCCAACATTAATCAAACAAATAATTGATATATATACACTACATTTTTTTGGCTTTTACAGTATCAAACTAAATCACAGAAATAACTATAAAAAATAATAGCTGAAATTTATTCTTGTGATCCATCGCTTTGTTTTTATTTTCATAGATATATGTGTGCATTCGATCAGAATATATCATCTTCACGAAGTATATCGTTTAAGAAAATAAAATCAAAGCGACGCATACAGAATAGGAACTAACCTACGTTATAAATACCAAGGGCCCAAATATAGAGTACACTACTTAATTCTAATATAACAAAAAATATAAATAAGTCAATGTGAATGTTACATAACATGTGCAATCTTCTTTCTATGATCTTACGTTATTATGTGCCATACATATTACACCCAAGATATCTTATCTAAGATAAAATTTGTATGAATCATTCACAGTATGGTAAGAAAGCTGTATCAAAAATTTGAGTTTATTAATCTCTACGTACGTATTGATATAAGTCACACTATCTATAAAAATAGCACACCATCTCAGAATATAAAAAGTACAGAATCCGCTTTGTGTATGAGTAATGAGTTTTATACTCATCTACCATTTTGGTACTCGTTTTCAATGTCAAACTGCGTAACTCTGATAACACTTTAATGCAATTATGCCTTCAAATGTCAATTCAAAAATGCATTTAGATTCCAAAATATAATAATGCATTTAAACATAGCATAACCGACACAATAAAGCACTGTATTCATTATTGTTTAACATAGTGGTAAACCGGCCCCTATTGTAGTTAGCGAAATAAGCGCAACGCATTCTTTATTTCTTACATTCTAAGGATCTTGTCTTAAGTAAATTTTCATAGATAGTGTAACGTTTAAACATCTAAATGGTATCTATTGATAAGTAATCGACTGATTAAAAAATCTATAGCTTAATGTACTACTGACAGTGCAAAATTACTGCATTAAAATCTATTACAGTTAAATATTACTATTGTTAAACCGTACTGAAGAATGTCACAGTATATGAATGTACTTCAATCGTGACTGCCCAATATCTAGATGAGTCATGCTTTTTTGTTCGTTGCTACGTTGCCTTTAAAATAAATTGGCATACTAATTTTACCCGCATTATACACAGGTAACATAAAGGTTTCGACCTTGTTTCATAGTTGTAACAATAACTGAGATATTTATAAGCTGCCATTTTATAAGCTCAGCTCTAAGCAACTCAAGTTGTCAGGCGATTAGCTATCTCGATAATCACATTTAGTATCGAGTTATTAACGTGGTCAAGTATGACCAATCGCTTCTCGCTCATCAAGCTCGATTCGCGTCACTTCGAATGGAACTTTAAAATCAACTTTCACGATTTTGTTATACTGTGCTATTAAAATTACTAGAGGATATAAAAAGAACAAAAACAATAATTAATGCTTAGGCCAGTTAATTACGTATTGGCAAACTGAATGACGAGTGTAACAATCTTAATTAAGACGCAACGATTATATAGTTTATCAAAAGTTATCAGCATTCGCGTCAATGGCTGAAATAAATACGCATAAATATTTTCTATAGTAACTAATTCGTTTCTTAACGTCAATCATGAGTAATATGAAGCATATATGTACAAAGATATTATATTGCCTAGAATGGCTTGGCAAAAAATCTAATCCAGGCTAAAGTTAGTCGGCACTAGTGTTGCAGACATAATACATAGATACATGTACGCACATGACATCGGACATATCACGCACACATTGACAGAAAAATCGTCACATTTTTCGCGTGTCATATTACCACATACCATCTAGTCGTATATAATATCTTTGTCTGTGAAATACAGAAGCTACCTACACAGTTACGTGAAAAAAGAAACGATTACATACGTGCTAACAAATAAATATTAATTATTACAGGTTGCTGCGGTATAAGGACTAGCATATACGCAAAGATATTGTATATGTCTAGACATAACCAGATGGAAACTGGTTTCGGTAAACTATCAACTACAAGTGAAAATTCAACTGTAATAGTTTTTCATTCATTAGGGGCCTTAAAATCATACAAACATACTCACACAGATGCATAATTGTGTGTGTACACGGCACCGACATGCGTTAGTGTTAGTCACGCACACATTAAAAAATAAATTTAAATTAATTTATTTTAGCACGCCGTACTACACTTATATAATATCTATGCGTATACGTTACATATACACGATAGTGCGTCTACAGAGCGCATTCATTCCTTAGCTGATACTAAGCGTATCCTAACTCTTTGGTATTATTCACTGGGTACACCTAAACCTATACATAAATACATTAAACTGCTGCTATTTAAGTATCAAAATGGCCAACTCGCATCGAGTTGAATATTAAACACAGATTTAAATCGTTAGATATGGTCACAATCGACACGACAAGCGAAATACGTCAGCTCAGAATTCAAATGCATAAGAGAAAGTAAATACCGCAACAATACTTCAATGTGAGTAAAATGCTTACGATATTTCAATCAATATTTTGTAGTTACACTTTGAACTAAATCCGTGTGTGCACATAACAATATTACGTACAGAACTACACGTATGAAACCGCGACGAAATTTCAGCTTGATGGCATATCCAGCGATTTAAATCATTAGAAATAAGGGGCTATCCATAAAATAAGTCACATAGATACGATTCTTCGTTAAAAACTAGTCAGATTTCTGACTTCTGTTTCTGACGCCACAACGCAAGCTGCATACTTTAAACAATGTCATTCATGTCCGCCTATGGAATTAATTCAGCAGAATAAACATAAATATTATTTGTGACGTCACCTTAATATTATATGTATCCTTTTAACTATGTGACCATTTACGAATGACCCCAAAACTGAACATCGAAGCACGTTTGGCGTAGAACCTATGTTTACAGTAGAACAGCTGGCAAGGGTGTGGACAACGCCATGTGTTCTGCACCTCGGACCGGCAGCTTCTGGGCGGTGACGTAGTGGCGCATGAGCGCGGGGACAGTGGGGAACGCTGTGGAAGCACCGCCCAAGGTATACCCCTCGCCACCCCGACATATGCGCATGTGCATGAAGCCACGGGTTGATCTGTTGACAAAAAAAATAGAGTTTAGTCAATTGTTGTAATAACTTTTAATAAATATAACATTGACGCCAATAGGCATTATCAATCAACTTCAACAAAGTATAGAGTCCCACATTAGGTAGGAATGTTGCTACCTCTAGGTATAGAAATTACGAGACGTTCCAAGACTATGATGGGACGTCTCATAATTTAATACATGTAATTGACTGTAATAGAGGAATAAATTAGCAGCAACATGTAGCATGCCGTATCCTAGGCTTAATCATTTTCACAACTTGCAACCCAAGAGAATAGAGTGGTTATTCTCTATGTCATGCAATACTGTTTTATATATTGGGTTATAGAAACTGCATTTGTAGCGCCAATTAATAATAGTCGAATTGCTTTTTTTAAATCTATCATTCAAAAACTATGACTATGTACTCAATGCACTTAATATGTGCTAAATATTACATCTATCGGTGTTTTTTTTTGTTGAGTCACTAATATTAAACTTATCTTTTATCATACTTTGTTGATAGGTGAAATTGAAATTTAAAAATACGCACCACGAATATAGATAATGATAAGAAATACCTTCCTGAATAGTGACTAACGAGTAATTTGTGCCGAATTCAAGATAATTATATAGATCAAAGTTAGCGATATTAGTAATACGATTACTAATATCGATAACTTTGAATATGTATTATTAAAATATGATTCATTTATTTATTTTACTATTATGGCACTGCAACGTCTTCTGATGGCAATGTAGCACCGTTGAGATAAAATTCAAAAGTGTAATAAAATAAGGTAGATAAAGAGGCACATGCTTTAACCACGAGAAATAAATATTATCACAGAAATAATTTTAGTCATCATTATCTAATACTATATTTTAAGGACAAATACTAAAGCTAAGTATTTTAAATGAGTTTAAATAAATATACTACAACAATCTGTACACTTAACAGTTAATCTAATTAATGATCGTTCGAAACAAAGTCTTCAAAGCTTAGGTCACAAAATTCTAGTACCTTGTATAAAACAAATAGTTTTTCATTCAATCATCATTCACTTATGAATTCATACATTATTTAAAGTTAATTAAACTCACTTCAAGCTGAGAGAA
The DNA here is from genome assembly GCA_018249915.1 of Cecropterus dorantes dorantes. Taxonomy (NCBI): domain Eukaryota; kingdom Metazoa; phylum Arthropoda; class Insecta; order Lepidoptera; family Hesperiidae; genus Cecropterus; species Cecropterus dorantes. The sequence goes on from DWLI01000152.1 coordinate 6,058, forward strand.
TAGTCGTGTTTTGCGGATTCGCTGTTCCTGACCAAGAAGGCGCCTTCATCTGCATCCCTGAGCAAGCCCTCCGCCTCCACGCGCGAGAGCGTTCCATGGTACCACCTGGAATTAGAGAAATAATAATTGTAATATAAAAAAAAACATGATAAGTAACGATAGCATTAACAAAGGTACGAAAAAACCCTTGATACTACTTCAAATGGAAAATCACAACTAATCTTTAAATGTAAGAGTGAAAACTAATCTTTTTGTTGTAAAAGACAGCTTAAAAGTATAAGACTTAAAAAAAGAGTAGCTTAAAATTAGTCAACGCTTGAAAATCTAAAAATATTGGTACCATTGCACTAAAGCAGAATCGCGGGGAAAAACTAATAAGTAAAAAAATTAAAAATATTTATTAGTAAAACTTACCCCTGTCGGTCGAGTGGTAGAGAAGCATCAACAAGATCACGAGGCGGGGCTATGGGTCCCAGATTTAAATGTAATCCTTTGGAACTCCCCGAGCCACCGCTGCCTCCTTCGAAATTCAGCGTCAATTTCGCCTTGTGTTTGTTTCCTGAAACCAAAAAGAAATATTCGTTAGTTTGTATATTGATGTCATTGCCGCAATAATTGTTAGATCAGGCAAATGTAAATTAATTTTCATATATTTTATGGATCAATGCAATTTTTCGTTATTACAAGAGCTAAGAAAATTAGTGTCTATGAGTTTAAGAAGTATATGTATAATACATATAATTATACATTAAAGAATTGAAAAGAAAAATGGAGATTTTAAAAATGTATAAGATCGGGATTACTTAAGACGTCAAATCATATAAATTTCTCCACAAAAGAAAGTACATCTGAAACCCTATTAAAGTCACTAACCGCCAACTTCCATTGAACGTCAAACCAAAGATCCCGCTCTCCTAATTTAACTGAACTGTTACAAATTGTTCGCAACATGTACAGGAAAAAGTTGCCTCAAAAGCACTCAAGTAAATTATATATTGTGGGCGTTGGTCCACCGAAGTTTGTGGAGCAATTCGGAGTCATACGTCTTAATCGGCATAATTTGGTGTCGGTCGGTTCGAGTTAGCGACACCCGTGGATATGAACTGACACACCCTCCGAGTAAGATTTATTCTTCAGGACACGTAAATACTAGTGACAGAGAAAATCTTTTTGCTGTGATTGTTGTTCGAATGTTTTTTATTCGTAAAAATTTCCAAACATACCTTCAATACTACAAAATATTGATCGGTATCATAACAAGATATGAACAATATGATTAATACCAACCTTGATTTAAATCTTGCACGCTCTGACTAGATGATGCGTTGGAGATAGCTTCTCCAAAATCGTTATTAAGTTGCAGGGATTGACCCCTTAACTTTCGTCGTAATTTGGGCATATCGAATGGCAACGATCGTAAATCCACTTCTGCTTCAGCACGTCGTCTTCGCAATTTTGGCATGTCAAACGGAAGATCAGACAGATCAACATCTTCATTTTTACGTTCCTCCTCCATATTACTGTTCTTGAAATTAATAAATGCATTCCGGGAATCAACACCTTCGCGAGAATGAATTGATATGCCGCTATCGGAGCCCTGAATTTCCGTATCACCGGGCGTTGAATGCCTGAACGTAAGATTCAAAAGATTCCTATTCTGCAATGCACGCCTTTTTGGCTTAGGCGCTATCTCTACTGTAGTTTGAATAGTTGTGTTCCCAGTTTCGGCATCCTCGGGCGAAACTTTTTGAGAGTTATTGTTCTTGTTGTTATCGGACGTTTCCGACGCTGGTTCTTGAGAAGACTTATCAGATATGGGGCTTAAAATGTGCAGTTTGGCCGGGTGATGTCCAAACCCCGACAACTGCATGTGATGTGATTTGGTAAAAGGTACATTGCCTGAATCAGAGCTATGTGAACTTAGGGAAGATGAGTGCCGACTTTCGGAACTACTACTACTTCTATCCCCTTCACTGTTACTGCTTCGGAGTGACTCCATACTGCCGCCGCTACTACTTGTAGCCATGCTTTCTGTGCTTGAATATTTACGTCGCGGGCGAGCAATACTAGGCCTGCCTTTAAACTCCATTATAGGGCCGACCCCCTTAGGCCCCGTATACCGATTCAATTCTGGTGTGTCAGAATCGGATGTGGGTCGACCCTTAATCTCTAAAAAAATACCGTCCTTTGATTGTCCCCTTTCCTCATCTCCATCTCGAGATTCCCGGCTCGAGTCCCGCAGACGTCCAACGTCGAGTTCTGTTGAAACTGAAGCCTTTACATCGGCCATGCTCGCATCACTACTTGTGGGAGTCTCCCGAGCTCGGAGTGACTTCACGGGCAGTCTTAAATCTTTCAGGCGAGGATGTGCTGGTTGCGACTGGGGTAAATTTGGAGCACTCTTTATACTATTCATTGCAGATCCATCTTTCTGTTGAAATTTTGTTGGCAATGGTGCAGTTGATGGAGGCGACGGTGTGTAACCCCGTAGTGGCAATTGAGATGTCGACGCTGTTCGGTCTTCGTCTTCAATGTGTACCTTTTCTAATTCTTCTGAAAGAGCAGATGCATTACTTTCATTCTCTCTCTTTTGACGTATTGTGGGAATCTTTGAGCGACGTACGCTATCCGTTTTCATGGTCACCTTACGACGACCCTTATAATCCGGCTCGCTGCGCTCAACCGCTTCGAAAGCGGATGAGGCGGAAGAAATAACTTTGCGTTCTTCAGCTTGCAGAAGTGCTGGATGGTTGCTAACGCGGTCGAAATCGTCCAAGTCATCGTCGGAGCGGGCTATTTTGCAATCGAACGCTGTTTCATAAATCTGTCGGGTGGTCATTTCTTGCGGCCAGCGTGGCAGAGGAGCCGGCACGTAAAAGACGCTGCGAGATGGCCGGTGCTCCTCTACATCTTCGGGCGCGGCGCACGCGCAGCCGGCCGCGTCGCGCCCGCGACGCCTCGGCGGCATCCACGCGCTCTCCCCGGACGAAGACGATGAGCGCTCTAGCTCACGGAAGCCATCCTCCGCCACCGAGAATCTTTTCGGTAAATTCGGTCGTTGAGCGACGTGGGGAGCGTCTAGACTGGCAGATTTTCGGTAACGTGGTCCACGGGAAGATGATGTAGAGGACACGGTCGGAGCTGATGGAGCAGGTGGAGGAGGCGCTGTCTTGAACAGGTCGCCGTAATAATAAGGGCTTGGGTTTCGGCGAGGTGCGTTGGCGTATCTCGGATCGGAGCGTGCACTATCTGGGGAGTGCAGAGACGGAGCTGTAGCAAAAGGATCGAATTCACCAAACTCGTCTTCTTCACCGTCTGTTGACGTGGACCGATCGTCTGATGATGTTTCTGTAACAAAGTAACGAAATTTTAGATATACATGGTAGCATTTTTCTACAAATGCTAACGATTTCGTTCATGGGTTGTTAGAAAGACGAATAAAGAGAGCCGCGAATATTTATATGGTTAACACGAGAGAATTGCAAAAGTTTTAGAGATAAAATGCGAGTAGTAACGACACGCTCCAACCCTGGCTGTGCAGTCGAGATTCGTCTCAAGTGGAGTCGTTTAAAAGAACGTCCGGGACCGCGTTTTCACGTCGCTCAAGAGTTCAACCGATCATAAAGACGTTATGGGTACTCCTCATTATTTTCCCCACAATAACACCGGTATATGGGTTTACATTTTATTTTTTTACATTAAACTTCAAACATTCGTTTCGTTTACTGCGTTCATTTTGAGTTTCGTAAAAATACTAAGCTATGTACGATAAGATGAATACAGAATTATGCTAGTAATGTTTGGAACATTGGGAAAACAAATCTATAAAACTCACGCGATGCGATGGTTACGTTGTTAGACTCGACACAAACGGACCGACTTTTTCATTTCAATCAACCTGAAGGACTTTTACCATGCTCGGTTAATGAATGCATTAACCCCTTTAAACCCACACATACGAAGCTAATGTTATTTGAAAGCACAGAAATACCCTAATGAGAATTCCTTGCTTCGCGTAACAAAGGCCTACTCCTGAATGCATGGCGAACACAAAAATGTCTGGATTTAAGCTCCCTGCAAGCGACAAGTAAGTATGCAAACATATGAGGAAAATTATTTATTCTGCTAACATTTGCTAACAAAACTTGGGATATTGTAAGTGGGTAAAACGCAAGTCCAATTACTGATTTCTCTGCGGCAAACAAAAACAGCAGTCAAGGTTGCATATTAACGCAAAATAACCGTTTTAATACCATGAGTGTCTTTTTTGCAGACATAAATTAATAATTTAATAACAAATTTAATAAAGGCACATCAATTACATAGCCAAAGTAATGAGTATTTATATATTTTTTACTAGTAAAATAATGAGATGTCTTGCTAGGAATGGATTAGGAACAGCTTAAATGGTATTCATATTTTATGTTTCTTTATCCTAAAATTATGTAATCCTTTCAATCTTTGCAAGTATCGTACACAATAAATAAATTTATATTTTGGAAAACGAAAAAGTCCACATATACCTTAAAAAATCAATATTCAATTTCAATATGTCCCATGCCCCAGTCGATACAAAAACTCAACAAATTGTCTATTAGCGACACGGGGGAGATTCTAAGTGACGTCATTATGTGTCGTAATTGCTTTTCCACATGGGTGACCGGGCGCTGCTGGCGAAATTTGTTGAATTGCAGCGATTAACATGTTAAATCTCTTTCGGAAACGCGTTACGCCGAAAGGTTAAAGGTAATCTGTCGGCACGAAGCAATTTTCAAACCTTTTACATTTCCATATTCGTTACATAGACCTTGTTCGTTTGGAATGTGAATCAAGTATTGGTGGAATCAAAAGGGCAATATAATAGTACAAATGTAATGCAATATAGAGTGTTATATGACCTATACTGTATTTAGAAGTAGACCCAATATCTACAGAAAATACTATGCTTAAAAACTATCTACTTATTAAATTAATATGAAGAATTCCAGCTTAGTCATTGGGTGTAACAACGTATTTCTTATCGACCTTAAGCAAGGCGCTTGACGTATTTGGAGTTGATGACTGATGTCAATGTGACTAGTGACTTAAAACCAGGTGGACTGCATACTCGTTGCAACTTACATAATATTATATACTTGTATAGTAATTATGTGTAATATAAATGTAATTCCATAATAAACATGAACTCGTCTCACAATATCAGCGATTACATAAACATTTTATTATCAGTGGCATAACTCCACTGACGTAAACATAGAACTGTGGTACTTTAGACATAATTACGCAATAAATAAGATGTCAAATGAACTAACCTGACTTATTGAAAGTACTTAGGGTTACATAATGTTCTCTGTAAAAATTGGAATATTCAACTAAAAATGAGGGGTTAAATGAGTTTCTTCCAAAGAACCTATCTGGTAAGATACAATTCCGAAGAATTATTTGAATTGTGACCCTAGGAAGTCATAGGACAGAATAACAGGACGCTGGCAGTAAGACCTAAACAATCCTGGTACATTCTTCAATGAAAGTCCAAAAGTAAATTTTACGTAAGTTTTTGTTGAAATACCTTTGATAGAACATAATACTTAAGTACTAGGTATTTATATCGAGTAAACAATATGTTTTATTACGTACATACCATAAAAATATGCATGACGTAAAAAGTACAACTATTTCTATTAAAAACAATACAAGCAATACGTTACATACGTGTGCAATTTGAATCCATTATTCGTACGTTACATGCTAGAGTTACTCGTACTCATTGCAATCCATTCGTGGAATTAATGTGAGAGGAAAAAAATCATAGTTGAAAGCGTTTTGCAATTAAGCCTCTGTATTGCGGGACATTTTCCCAGTCTAGACGCGAACGAACGGAAAAGGCCTGATTAAAACTTCCCATTGTTTTCCATGCCAGTGCGGCTTTATTAGCTCAGGCCTATAATCCCTAATAGCTTCACATCTGACGTATCAAATAAGAAAAAATGCAGATGTCACTACGGCAAAGATTTTAACATCGACTTTTAGGTTATGATCTACAAAGTTGGTCGTTGAACGCTGTCCAGTGTTGGATGGGTTACCGATAGTGACTAAATTTCAAATTAAATGTTTTCGAATGACACGTGCTTCACGTCCTCATTGTTATCAATGTATAAACAATGTAGTCCCATATTAAAGTACAGGGCTCTATTTATACTATAAGTATACCCGAATCCCCCAGATTTGTAAAGCGAACCCAGAAAGAAAATTAAAAGACACGCTACTAGTATTTATGACGTCAAATCAAAACTGTCTAATGACTGTTATACAAATGTGTTTGACGTGAATGTTGACGCAATTTTAAATAATTTCCATTTACGACTCACAACTCATGCACATACACGATACAAATATATCCCATCTATTATTACTATTACTATTACTTTCACTTTTTTTAAAAGGACGGAGTTGAGATAGTGTAAAGTGTATAATCATGCATTTTACACTTAGACTTATAGTTACACTTATACTCTTCATGCTTTTAGTATTGGCCAGACAAAACGCCAAATAAGAATACAAAATATAGGTATGCGTTTAGGTTACAGAATCCTCAATCTTGAGTCTTAGTAAAAATCCATCGGCCCGAAGTTTTCAATACGAATCTTCCATTCACGGCTGAAAATTAGGTACCTTCGGCCGGTTATGGCAGATTGCCTACATCCCGTTCAGGAATGCTTTCATCAATGCTAGCGCTTCGCTCAATTGGAATACACATACAAAGTTTCTATGTACATGTCTGAATGGGAATTCCATTGAATAGTTTTATTTCGTTCTACGAATTCCATTGGAATGAACCAGCCAATTGAAACTTATGGAATACCTTTTGTTAACTTTCTGGGGAAATAAGATGTATGTGGTACAACGAGGTTTGGTATAACCTCTCTTCCGTAGGAAGTCGGTTAAAAATGATATATGGTTGCGTTATTCATGATATACCTATATAATACGAACTTGAAATCTAAAGCTCATGCCCCAAAACAAAATATTAACACAATACCTACTTCATAGTTCAGATCTGATATTTTAATTGAATCCAATAACAACTCAATTATCATACTTTAATTTTTTCACTTTTTAACGGAGCACAGAATTTGTGTATTACGTCCAATCGGCTAAAAACGAACAAATAGGGAGTATAACATAAAGGCCTCAGAGGTCTTCCAATGGGATAGAACAAGAACGTTAACCAATCCAAAACAAATTATTAACAAAATTAAATATACCAAATCTACAGATTCCAAAGTATGCCAAGGTGTTTTAAGGCGTAAGGACAGGACTAGATACACGTTTTTTCTAGCCGCAGCAGAACAATAGCTAACAAGGCTTCACCGCGATTGTTGTTAGAAGAAAAGGCTCTTTGTGTCGACGAATAGGCCTTATATAAGCGGAAGTGTGGAATTAGTTACCATCATTCTAAAAAAAACTATTGTTAACTGTTATCTCGATGTCGTTAAGTTACAACGCAAATGTTGCCATCATTGAGTGTGAATGCCATAAAATATGAGGGTTTATTTTGCAAAGTAAGTCCGAAATTGATAATTGGCCGTTGTATTTTTACTTCTTTGTAAAAAATGTACAAAAGGGTCGTTCTTAAAATGCAATAACTAAAAACGAGTGCACTTTTGACGATGCGCAATTTATCAATCATATTCAATTTACCACATATCATAATTCGACAAAAAATCAGCGCATTTATCAACAACCTTGCGGTTGTTGCATGAAGTTATTGTATGAATATATGCAACGTTCGCATAGTTACAACGCAACCGGACATGAGGGTTCAGATTTCATCAAAACAGTAAAGACTGGTAAATAGAGCTTAACTAAACATCTATTATAATACTCGTACAATCATAATAATAATAAAACCTCTACATTGATTAAAAAGAAAATTATCGACGAATGTCGGCAGTTATAAAATATATAAACAATCGTTTGCATGTTATACATTTCATATGTAAGGCATCTTTATATTAAATCGTTTCAAGATGATCTACAAATGTACTTACCAGATTCGTAGTATGGTTGCGATCGGTGTCTGGGCTGTCTGTCTTGCTTTAATGGAGCTGATGGGGCCGGTTCTGGCGGAGACTCCGCCGAACCTTCTGGAGCACTATCAGGACTGCGTCTGGAGACGCCCGGCGCGGATAAATCAAAGTCTGTCCGTCTCGCCGATTCGTAGTCCGCGCGTCGTCGTGCCGACTCCGGGTCGAACGCTCGTCGTCCCGAATCGTCGTAGTCTCGGCCGTAGTAACGTCTGTTCGACTCGTACTCGTACGGCCGCTTGCACGACTCAAAGTCGTAGTTGTGACGGCGAGAGTCGTATCGCCATCTGGATGCCTCTGGCGAGCGACGAGTTTCGCGCGATCGACGACTGCGTTGTGGCGAACGTCTGGCTGTATCTCTGGGTGTGCAGTATGCTTCTATAAATTCAACCTGGAACAAATAAAGCAAAGTTGATTTAATCAAATTCAAAGCAACCAAATTTATATTCCAAAATTATCAACAGACGCAACAGTCTACGTTGACCAAACCTATTTGTTAAATTTAGCACTTATGTGCAGTGCAACATTTAGGATTCAGTGGTGATCAATGGAACATATATTAGAGCAATTTTATAAATTTAGGGGTATTTTACAAAGGATGAATGGAATGAGGGACGTCGGATGCCATGTGACTATTAGTTGGAAAGAAGCCCTTCATCACGAAGGTCGATTATGTGGCAGAGTAAAGTGGTAATAAAATGCAGCGGTCACATATCCGAGGACCGTAACGGGCGGTTAGGCGTCTCTCCCCTCGACCGGGTATCATTACCGGGCCCGTTTGTGTTTATGAGGACGGATATAAAGAATATTATGAGATATTGTGCTTGCATTCGCGATACGATGAGGTGATAACATTTAAAGGCCGAGCCAAATATAGTCGCGAGACAAATTTTACGGTCAATCTCAGGGAATGTGTTATATTGCTCATTGGACATTAGGGGTGACAGACTAAAAAAAATACGACATTGAAAATCTACAACGCCGTTCTCTCTCTCCTCTCGCTGTTTGGATTTGAGTTAAATAAACGATCAAATCCGAGGAGAAGTACATAAATAAAAAATAGCCCATAAAAATATTGCATGACATTAGATGAATAACATGAAATCAAAAATTGACGAATAAATTGCTTTTTGTATTTTTTTTCAAAAGCACATCAGAAATCCGAAAGCAAAAAGATGTGGCTATGCAAGTAACAACCGCTAAGAAGAATTTAATATTTGAAAGTAATACATCTCGGCTCAGCAATAATGAAGACATATATCTAAATAAAATGTATGTGTCAAGTCATTAGATCCGGTGATGGGTTCTCGCTTCCGCGCCTCCGGCTATTGAGGGTTCCTTACGAAGCGCTCATTAAGGGTGAATTTAACACTTAAATTCATTCAACCTCGAGAGTTGTTTTCGTAAACGCAGAGTTCAGCGTACGATACTTCACGTAATCGTTTGTGTAATCTGATACCAAACTACTTAAACACCTACATTCGAAATACCAAAGCTAGTATCGTTACTAAATATTAGACTCGCAGGTAAGCACAGCAATTGCTCACCTAAGTATAAATTATAGCATAATAAAATAAACATACAGGGTACTCATTAAGCGTTGTGGGGGAGACGTTAAAAGAAAATAAAGGATTGCGAACCGGTTCTACGAAACTGCCCGGAGGCCTGTTCTTTATTCAAACTTTTACCATTGAGAGGAGCCTCATCTGGCGCATTGTTTAACGATTCCTTGCTACGCATGAAAATTTATTTACATAATTAAACATCGGCCGCGCCACCCCAGTTTTGATTTGCGATGTCTACAACGATTTCTGCCAGCCATTTGCATATTTTGCCTCAACGCTTAATTAGAACTCGCAGGAAACTCACTCTATATTTATTTTCCTCTCAATTGAACGAGGTCCTCGTCAAAATTTATAAAAGAAACAAACATCAAAGATGACCGTTATAGTATGCAAATGCATCTTTAGAAAATTAAATCCGATTTAGCAAAATTGACAGATAAAAAATGATAGATATAAATCGCTAATTACATTTATTATTTCCTTTCGTAACAACGAAAGGACAAATCAGTATTAAATCTGATAACGGAACATCACATAGTATCTTACGGTCACGTATTGTTTAAGATAATTTTAGTAAAATCTCATATTCTTGTAGTCTGCATAAAACATTTAAATGTTCATTGGGGGCGATATATCAAAGTGCAAATCAAAGCTTATATAACAATACCGCATAAGTGATATTTGGTAACTTTTGGGGAGAGACAAAAAATTGTATATTTTGTATGAAATTCTTCAGACAAAATATATAGTTCTTGTCCCTCCTAAAAGGTTAGTAAATATCACTTGCGCGGTATCGTAGCTGTATATTTTGTATGAAATTCATCAGACAAAATATACAGTACTTGTCGCTTCTGAAAAGTTACCAAATATCACTTAGCGGTATTGTTATATAAGCGATGAAATTGAAAATTATAAAAATCACTTTTCCACTTCAACATATCTTCATGCAGATGATTTTATTCTCCAATTCAAATCAATGCGGCCACTGAATCGGAAGGGTTAGTTTGAGGGGATCAAATTGGATTCAACTCAAGCACACATGTTCTGTCCATTCATCAAGCGTAACGCCTAATGGGGGAATAGTTCACAATTCACTTCCTGTACGACTCATACGGACATGGTGTACTTGTATCGCTAATAGCCGACTTCCTGCCTTAATAGGGAAGCCGGTCAGCGATCACAACAAGGACCCAATTTTTATTGACATTACGTGTACACTTCCGTAGAAAGGGGTTATCGATTGCGTTGAAAATTATGTAAGTAACATAACAACATGTAGCTGTACTGACAATAAATATGTTGGAATTTGATCATTTTTATCACACATACTATAATCAAAGCAATAAATTTTGAAAATACTAATAGTATTGTAGATATTGGGTTATTTTTATCATTTTAATATCTAAAAGATAATATTAGCTAGTCTAAAATCATTAATATAGATACAATAAAATTAAAATTTCCGCATTTCTGTACAAATTCATACATTTGTACAAAAAGATTATTTGGAGGACAGATAAATAAGTAATAATAGACTTTTCTATATATTTTTTTTTACTTTTGTCCGTTTGTTTATCGGTGTGATTAAAATCGTATCAAACCGAAATTGCTGAATTTAATTCAATGATATTTATAGTCGTTGTCTATCAAAAGTTATTACAATTTAAAGTTACGTTGGCTTTATGTTAAACGCAGAGGAAACCGCGGGGCTCTTTAAGCATTAGTATCGTAACTATAAATGTTCTCATATATTATAAAAGTTGACAAACTTTGTATAAGGCTGAAGATGATATTAATAATATAATATAACTAGCTGTGCTCCGTGGTTTACCCGTTACTACATAAGAAAAAAACAAACAAACATAGCGTGATGCTATATAGCCTATAGCCTTCCTCAATAAATGGCCTATGTAATATAAAAAGAAGTTTTAAATTGGAAACAGTACTTCCTGAAATTATCCCGTTCAACCAAACAAACTCTACTGCTTTATAATATTAGTATAGATGAATAAATTGATATCGAGTGTAGGACCAAATACCATAAAAGTAATGATTTAACCAATCAACGTGGTTATTTTAATTCAATTCCATCGCTAATAAGGAAGTAAATAGTTGAGGCACGTGTTTATAATGCGTACAACCAACTGAGGTCAACAATTGCATTTCATATGTGAACAGAACCAGTATGAGTCATGATAACGCATATCTAATCGAGGATAAGCAATCAAGTGGTGGAATATCTAATATCGAATTTTACACATGTTTTTGTTAATCGGGATGCAAATTTTTTGAATGATCAATTAAATAAAATTGCAAAGGTCATGTGTAAATGATGTATAGGTGTTCAATGGTACCTCCAGATACTTAGTTTAACCTAACAGGAAATATATTAAAACAGGATAAAACCTTTTGTTCAATTCCGTCGGCTCCAATGCCACGCCATATATTATCTTTCTGCCTAACAACAATAGTGTCAAATATAAAAGGATTTTCTGATTTGAAAGGTGTGGCATGGAAGATAAACTTTGACGAAGTAAGTATTACTACTTAGTCCACAGAGGTAGCAACACATTTGTGACCCACCTCAGATAATACTTCGATTCTATTTGAGGTTGATACAGATGTCTATGTACGAACAGTAAGGTACCTAATATCAAGTGAACAGTATGGTAGTTTTTTAACTTTAATTTAAAAATAAGTAAATTGTCTATGCATTAATCAAATTTGAACTGAACTATTTTTAGTCACTGGAATCATTGTATAAAGAGACCAGATTAAGAAAATAAGAGTCCATATCGATTTAGCATTGTTATCATAACACTTATCTATAAGTACTCAATTGTTATCATAGACAACGAGAAGGTATTGCTTGCTTTTAAGATTTTTTATGAAACCGATAAAGTAATCTTACGGCTGCAGAATATCGACTCCTATAAATAAAAAAAATATATAACCTTGTACCTTAACTGAGTGATAAATTGATGTTATCTAAAAAGCCAAATTTATTTCAAAAAACGTGACTAACTCAGAACTGCGACTCAATTGGAATATATGTATATTTCATTAATATAAAGAATACATAGTTGTAAGTATAATCAATGACGATTATATGCATACAAAGCCAATAGATTTATTACATTGCAAAGTACTTACAAATAGTAGATAAATCATTAGTACTTTCCCGCAAGATACACAAGTATACAATGTATACAAGCGCTTATTATTGACAATAAACGTAAACAAGATTATAAAAGCCAATGTCACGATATAAAGAAAGTGTAAGCTTTCGACGATTCCGGGTTCGCCCGCAATGAGTAATCCGAAGAGTATGAAGGATGTGGAACAAGACGTAGCTTTCAGACGGCATATGACTCACCGGCCGGGCCTAATGTATTAATACCGGAGACACGCCTCTCGGCGTCCCGGCCCAAAATAGTACGCTTAGTGTCGCGTGACATACACAAAAAGACCGTCTTGTAGGTCAATTTGCTTGCTTCGAAAAAATTCCACACGTCAACAGATTTAGTGTTTGCTTCAAGTCAACGTTTGTAAGCACTTAGACAAACATGGAGTGTAAATTTAATTACGAAACACTTTTCACACGATTGAATCTAAACAAAACCCGTGAAGGCTATTTCCATAAACGTTGTTACAAAAAGCAAAAAATATACGTAAAAAATTAGGATATTCACGAGACTGGAATGAATCATTAGCGTCTGCCGCGTACTTTGTTTACGATAGTAACTATGACGCCAAACTACATCGTTATTTTAACAACACACTCTTAGAATGTGTCTCATACCTACTACGTTTAAAATTATCATAACTTAACAAATTCTTCAGACAATAGGACGGCACAATAATCAAAATTGGAAGATGTTGTTTACATAGTTAAAAAGTTTGTCATCTGTTCTGAAATCTCATCAACTGATTCGAACAAAACAACAAAGAACAAAGCTGTAAAAACAAAACAAACAAAAGCATACAATTGACACTGGAATATTTCAGTGTGAAATCTAGAAAAAGCAGTAAGCCTCGTTAAAACTGTACTGCGTCGAGTAGACAATTGGCACGGTCATTCCTACACCGCCAACCTCTGTCTGGTCACGTTCTGCAAACCAGAGACCGCAAACAGGCACCGTGCAACCGAATTAAACAGATTGTTTTTTTTCACTTTCATATGCAATACCATTCGTGTTTTTCAATTATACGATACCCAGTAGCTTATATTCCTACCATACATTTTCGGGAGTCATATGACGAAATGAAAATAATAATTTTGGAATGTACGCTGTCCTTATTAAGAGCGATTTTAATGAGGAAGTGTCTACATAAGAGCTTACTTAAAGCGTTAAACTCACTTGACTAAATTAGACACACAATTGTTGCAAACGACAAAACAAGCGAAGGAAGGAAATAAGCTTAATTACTAAGTTGCCAGTCCGAACCCAAAGGGCCGGGGGCTCCTCAAGTAGACCCTTACAAATGTTTCAATGAAGGGAGCAATTATGAAATCATTTTCGACACTTTCTCAAGAATTCTATAGCCCTTAATATACATCGTCTTTGAAAATTATAATTTCAATCCAAACTGTTTTCAGTAAATCGGTAGTTTCTTGCTAATAACACCATTATTAGTACCTTAAAAACGTGCAAATCTAACTTATTGTTGTATACCTCGGAGTCCAGAGTAGCGAGAATGTTAAACATAATTCAACAAATCTACAGCGGAGAATCTGTTTCAGATAAATCATTGCAAGTGTCAAGAACTTAAAAGCAAGGAAACGGATTTCGAAAACTTGTTTGGCACGTATAGAACATCTGTCGTTTAGCTCGTCAGTGTGACATCCTTTTGTTCCATTTACTTTGTATCTTCGTTTGGGTCTATATTTACTTTTATTTACTTAACTATATAAACGTAACATCCAAAATGTAAATTTCTAAGACCATTTCTAAAATTCAGTTTGCAAATACCAAACTACTTATTCCCGTAGAAAAACGAAATTTAATGATTGCGAAGATATAAATTAAGACTTTTAGTAACTTTAAGTCTCTTAGTGTCATTGTTCAAGCAAACTTAATTCGTATTACGTATAATTACTTTACTAAAGGTTATTCTAGTATGAAGCTCTGTAAACTGTGAAATTATGAAAGTTTACTAGAAGCAAGAAGGCATTTTTTTTTTCAAACTTTATTTCTATTAAACCTGTAACATTTTCGCTTGTTGGAGTTTTTCGAATCAAAGATTGCTCCTGTGTATCGAAACAAACTTTGCTCTTTGAACTTGTAACTGAGTTAAGTCAACCCGAGGGATCGGCGGCGCATTCTAATCAATATCTACTACTGTTTCGATTTAACTTCGGATTTATTTATCGAGTTCTTTGCAATGTTTTATTGTGTTCTAGTCGGGGTTTAGAGGTAATTTTGAGAGTTGGGTTACGTCTGGAAAGTCATTTATATTTAACTAATTTAAGACGTCTTATATTTGTTAATAGGATTGCCGAAATCTGTTATTGCGATCAATCATGATTACGATCATGAATCATGACTTGAACGTACATAAAAACAAAGAGGTGTCGCTATTTAAGATGTGTAGATTTCAGATTATATCTATCGATCAAGGCAACAATTTTGGACATTTATGTTGTACCCATATCATAGGTTTTTTTTCGTTCTCCTGTTCGTCATTTTTTTTGTTTGTTACATACCTACTGGGCAGAGTTGCGTTCTTGTGAGATCTTGAGCGTCTTTGGTTATCTATAAAGTAATTATACCTTTACTGAAATCGTTTTTACTAAAAGTTAAGTATAAACACAAACTAAACCAATGTAAGTTGGATATACAAGAAAAACTGATTTTTTCTCTAGCATAACAAAATAAAACAATAACTACTTACATCACACGCAGACCATTAAATCACCAAAGATTAAGAACAAGTGGGAATGCTTAATATCTTAAAACTAAGCACAAAACAATGCAAGAGACCTTCACAAGGCAGGTGCCAGAGAACATAGGTGCTTACTCAACATAGGAAAGTTCGAAACTGAGATTACGCAAAACATTCCATTGGGTCGCACAGATACAGTGGGATTGGTAAACAAAACATTCAATTAATTACATCAAACTATTGTTATAAGCAAGTTCCATGACAATCAAACGAGGTTTCGTTTAGTTGATGATTTTATGATTGTTAACCTGGAAGAATACATAACAAGGAAAGGGAGAACTCACCACATGTACAACCAAAATCCACTGGGCAATCTGTTTCATTTTGGACATCAACTTCTTGTTAGAAGGCATTGTTAGAACCACTCAATATCTATGTAAGGAATTCACAAATAGCATAAGACGATCATCAACTTTATCGACCGTTTCACTAGTGACACGCACACACATAAACCGTAAAACTAGAACTACCACTACACTTTCACGCAAACTTGTTCCTGTTGGCTGTTAAACATACACTAAATGTTTGTAAGAGTTGCTTATCTCGTCAGTTCCCGGTTAAGTCTAGGCGTTTTGCAGTAAATTTCTGCGATATAAACGCCTAAAACAGTTCGGTTGCCCACTTGACGAGTCCAACTGTAGACTGACAACACTGCTCAAACACTATACGCGAATGTGTAAAACGGTGACTCATCGCCCCGCATACTGTTTACCGAGGCTTGAGTCATCGCGCGGTGGAAATAACCTGACAGCGTTGCAGCGCTACAGCAAAACACCACGTCGACGACGGGTATAAACCGTCCACATTTCTAAAGCGCTTAAGTGCTTTGTTGTACGAAACCGACTCCATTAATACCTCGCAGTCGCACGTGTCCCTCGTTTTGCTTAGTTATTTTGAGTTTTATTAGAAAGATTTAAAGTGCAATGTATATTATTTGTGAAAGGCGCCGGGTAACGAAACGTAAACTTTCGCGTTTGAAATTCGACTTGTTATGTTGGATTACGACTCGACTAGGTCGAATGCCGTTTTGAGGTCGTTTACGCGGTAGATACGCTCGCGCTGGTCTCTTTGGGACAATGATAAAAGATTGGAATGGAATGAGTAATCGAGTTGTATTTGGAATGTCGCCTTGATTTCTAATAGCTAATTAAAATATTTACAATCAATACAAATGATTGTCGCAATCGCGTTTTAAATTATTGATTAAATATGAACACGTACAAATTTAAGTACGTTGCCATAAGTGGCGCGATTCTATTGAGTGCCCTATCGAGGTGAATGTTAATAGGCACAACACTTGTAATATCATTCATCTCATACATAGTTTTGTTTATTAGTTACTGATATTATACCACTATGTCAGTAGCTAATGGGCATATAGCCGTGAGATATGATTAAAATCCTACCAAGAGTCTTAAATGCATTACTACCCATCAGGACTAAGTCGGAGCGCCTCGTATTACCTATATGTGTTTTAAACCAAAAAAATAGCAATTCTTAAGACTTTTGTTATAAGACAGACAAAAGTGTGGCAATAAAAATCTCTACAAACGTTATAAGAATCTGCCCACAAAACATTTTATATGTAGTTTTTTGTCACATCAAAGTACAACGTACAAAATAATGTGTATGCAATTAATACACGGCCAAAGCGAATTATAGATAAAAACATCGATTAACTGCCATATTCCAACATCATATTTCGCATGTGCCAAACTTGAGCTCTTATACAAGTTATGTAAAAGTAAAATCGTTAGCGTGCTTCAGAATGTGGTACAGCGCCATCTTGTTGTAGCGCCGACAACTTTCGTAACTCATTTTCATTTCATAAACTTTCAAATCAAAACGATTCCAAAGAAACACTTAAAAATATATGAATTTACATCGTTACCTAACTTTTTTCTGAAGCCAGAAATCGGGCGGAAAATATTTGCATTGCACTATTTGCATACAACATTGACGTAAAATTAAATACAAAACAAAATGTTCGTCATTGTTACCATGTAGGTATAATGTTATATAAGTACAATTTAATGAACTTTTTACATACAAAAATAAATGTTCCGTGTATCTATATGTGTAAATAGTTTTTTTTTGCAAAAAAAAAACTAGTTTGGGGAACTGAGAATAAGTAGCAAGTAGAGTTAGTTAGTTAGTAGTAGAGTTTGCAGTCCAAGTGATAATAAATGGCCACTGCCGCCAATGGACCTGAGGATAGCCACAGATGCGTTGCTATCCCTGAGGATTACGTTAGAACGCTTCGGATAGTTATTATAAGTGTCTCCATTACCACATCCTCAAGACCATAAAATAGCAACAAATATGATTATTTGGTTAACAGGAATGGCGACGGTACTTTCGGTCGAACGACAAAGAGTTTTACCACCTTAAAAATGTTCATCGTTGATATTTTGATGCAAACAAATAGTATTCATTTCATTCAAATCCATCTTATATTTTATCCATTTTTTTAACAAATTTTAGTTATGATACAATTTTAGCGCGGATAACCGCAGGGCACATACAGTAAAATTATAAACAAAATGCAATTAATATTATACATAACCTGATCCACGGTAGGTACATATACAACAACAATTTTATAATTATATGCAATGTATGTGTGGCAATAATATTTATTTTAAACGCGACAGTATTCATAAATGTTTATAATATGAATAAATTGTTTTCAATATTCCACTACATATTATAATGTATCTGTGTATTATATCAAATATTTACAAAATTAGTCACAAGCCAAGTAATATTAAATAAAAGTTAATAAACAATTAATTACGTTAATTGCGATAACTCCAGTTGAAAATGCGCCTACCAGTTATAAATAAATAATAATTAAGGTAATCCTATTGATACCTTTTTAAGAGAAACAAAGTAGTTTCTACTCCTAAATTAAAACTGATAAAATTAAGTGCGATAAACAACCCATTAACAGTTTTGTTACTACGATAACAACAATATAAAAGTTTTATGGTCATTCCCCCTATTGTCTTTATTCAGTATGGTTGTTAAGAAAACAAGAGCACTAAAACTAAGCTTAACCCAAGACAACAGATTTTAGTATAAATATTTCATCATTAAAAATAAAGAATTATCATTTTTACTTGCAAATCAAAGTCGAATTGGGTTCGCCATTTATAGCTCAAGAACGGTTGGACTGATTTTCTATTATTTGTCTCTACTCTTTTTTTGTTCTCAAGGGGAAAACCTTCGAAAGGCACGCCATAGGAGCGACGCCAGGTTATGTGGGATATTTACTGCATTAAAATGCCCCCTGGTGGCCGGCCTTGGCATTACAAAGAGGATTCCGGGATCCCAAAAGGATCGTAACTCTGAGCGCGCTGCCCATCGGGCTCAACCCAGATGAGCGGTTGGGCCCACCGCACCATCTGGTTTTTAAGACATTCCGCCGTCCTTCCCGGGGTCGCCTGGCTGGACGGTTTGAGCTCCCACTCTTGCCGTCAGCTACCCTGTAAGCCTCTTACGACAGCAAGGGATACCGTAGTCCTATTCTGATCCCATAACTACACAGATTTGTCTCTACTCTGATCATGCTACATGACTGAGATAACAATTCATCTAAACCAAATATTTCTCAGCTCAGTCGATTTAGGTTAACTGATTTGAACTTCAATTGCAAGATTTTACCCCCACATAAATAGAAACTAACAACTAATAAATAAAAGGTTATCATTAAGAAGTAGGTAATTTAACTCTTTAATGAGTCATTACAAAAATAATAATTAAAATGTAGGAAGATTTACTTATGATATTTAGTCAACGTCATATTCACAATGAAGCCTAAACATTTGGCCATGCTGAAAAATCTTTTTTAAAAGATGATCTAATCTCTGTACGGGTGAATGCACCTATCGAATTAGTCAATGACTTTAAGTACCTTTGCTTATTAAAGTTTAAAATACTTGTGCTAATTAAACACACCATAAAATTTATTAACTGGATAATACGCGTAGTCGCACAATTACTGTAGAGTTGTTTTTCAGGCCTTTTTTAAAATGTTATTCAATACAATGATAGAGACATACTAATTCTTCAGGAGTGTACGCATCTGTCCAATCTCTCAGTCGTATCGCCAGGAATAACTCTATTATTTTTGAGGTTATCATGGGCAGTAACCTTAAAATAGTATATTTAAATTTTGTTATAAAGATCAAATACTACCGCTAAGACAGGCGTTTACTGAAAACTTTAGGAGCCCAGATGTTGCCGAAGAAAGTAAAATATTCCAATAATTCTCCCTTTTTTTATCACAATGTAGGGTGAGAAAACTCAGAGATTATTACGAGTAGTGCTTTTTCACACTATTCACCGTATCTTAGCACTGATTCCGCCATGGCTAGATTCAATAGCTATCTTCTACCGAGACTATTTTCTAAAGATGATCTAAGCTTACGGGTTAATGCACTGTTTGTTATCGATGACACCTACACGGACACATTGTATTTGTTCGCAGTTAATAAGTGTTGAAGACTTGGCGTTTGTTCCAAGGAAAAAAATGTTACAATGTTATTTACATGTTAATGATATAATTAGAGGAATGAAAGAAAGAAAAAATATAATTTGTATAGTCTCTTTGTAATAAACAGATAACCTGAAATGAGCTTAGTGATAAAGGAATAAGGCATATTTCTTTTTTTTGAAAAAATAACATTATAAAAAAGTATCGAAGATTTCTTTATTACAAGCTTTTATTTAATAGGCCGACTAACAAATTTAGCTGAAATTTTGCGTACACACGTACGTGTGTGGTTTAGATGACAATGCATTATTTGTTTAGTGACGTCACTTTAAATTAAATATGGCGGACTCCCCATCAAGGCGGAACAAAATTTTATATACTTGGTATCGAATTATATTGGTATCGAATCTCTTTCATTCGATACCAATTTAATTTTCCTGAGAAGAAAACGAAAAATAAACGAAAGAATGATATTGTTAAAAAGCTGTTTTTTTTTTAATATTTTTAATAATCTTATGTATCTGCCTAATCGATACAAACCCTCAATTCAACTCTGTAACCCTAATATGAAGTCGAGTAATTATAATAAGTGTATCTAGAAATTCAACTCCTCAATCTGAGAGAGGATCCGTGCCCAGTAGTGAGAGAATAATGGGTTGACGACGACAATATCTAGAAAAAATAACCTAAAAATTCATGTATATTTATTTATATATTTATGTCCTATCTCTGTCAGGTATCAATCTAAAATCACTATAAATTCAAAACAGTACATAAATATATACTATACAATAAATTAGTATGACGCTATTTCACGCCCAAATACCACAATGACACGCTAAAATGTTCACTACTTTATTTACTATCTTTTAAATATACAGCTGTAATTTAGATAATCGCCATCAACATTTCCTCTCGCAATCAACTGCCAAATATGACTCACATTCCCCTATCGTCTTCCCCGGTCGTTGTTAAGTCACATATGGCATTAGGACGTGTGCATATTGTGCTTCATTGGTGTAAAGTCGGCCGGAAGCCGAAATAAAAGTCAACTTAATATGTAATGTACCGTAAATTAATTGCTGTTAAAATTACAAAAAATAATGTCTTTTTTTGTAAAAGATAATATGAGTAAATGTTACCTGTTCCATTTATAATGTTTAATGAAAAATATAGATTTTTTAAAGAAATTGACCAAAATATACCATAATACTCACATTATATCAAATAATAAATATTGTAATATTTTTTTACTTTTATACTACAAACGAGCATGCAGTCTACTAGATAAATTTTGTAACAAAATCTGGTGGACAAATAAAATACTTATAATTTTTTAGAACCCGAATGAATCTTAAATCTAAAAGGCTAATGTGGCGGTGACTACTACTACTAAAATAAATATTTTTTCACGTGATAGTGAACTAGGATTTTGTTTTATATTAGAAGGATATTTCGTATCGTATGCCCTCACACATTTGAATAAAACTAAGGGTGGAAGATAACTTCCATAT
>DWLI01000153.1:0-27667 GCA_018249915.1 Cecropterus dorantes dorantes
GAATGAGCTTCCTCCTGAGGTGTTCCCGGAGCGCTATGACATGGGGCTCTTCAAAAAAGGTGTGAAAAGAGCTCTCCATCAAAACCGGCGATGCATTGGCGACTCCCCTGGTGTTGCAAGTTTCCATAGGCGACGATGACTACTTTCCATCAGGTAGCCCGTCTGCCTTATCGTAAGGTAAATAAGAAAAAAAGTTTTTATTTATCTAAGTAGTACCTACTTAGATGATTTGATATGTCGTATTTTATAAAATTTATTTCCGACTTGTTTAGTTCAGATAGTTACAAAAACGTGTTGTTATTTTTTTAACTATTACTGTTTTAACTTATTTTTGGAAGTTATAAATTAAACTTTAATACTTTTGATTAATTCGTACGAACGAGACTTCCCCCAGCCATAAACAATTGGCTTCAAATAAATACTGGATAATTGGTATTTGCATTCGCGAACGTCGGCAACGGATATTCTCATTCGCATTTGCGAATGTTCAAAGAATGATATTCGTACATCCCTACTTACAAGTCGATCATGCTAACTAGACGATTGAAAACGTGACGTCACTCGTGAGCTCGCGAGTACTGATGACAAAAAAAAAAACAATAATGATTTTTGTGAAATGTTGATTTCAATGATAATTTATATATATATTTATACTCAACAATGCTTTTTATTTTTTTATCATTGCATCAAGTGCTTCGTTATTTCGTCTAGCTTGGTCGAGTAGTAACATGCATAATTATGCGTTCTGGTTTCTATTCATTCTTTGGTAGTTATGAGATGAATGACCGAATATTTAAGATTCGACTGTTTTTCAAAAATATGCAACTTTTCCTTCCAATGTTAACTGCAGAAAATGTAGACTTATTTGTAAATAAAAATCGAATTATAAACAGAAACCCGGTGTAATTATTCAGTAAACACACTACCTAAAAATTGTCATTAGCGCAGGGATCAGTAATTGGTGGCTAGCGACCCACTTTTTTTTTTCTAGAATACCTAGCTATTAGCATCCTACAAACATCAAAATATATTTGAAGACAATTATTTCTTGACTGTTTTTTCGGTAATTTATTTGTCTCCGTCTATTTAAATATTCTAGATGACTCATATTTTCGTCGAAAAAAATTTTCATGTTTATTGTGTATTATTACTACTCATTTGCATTTATTTTATTCTCGGCTTTTTATCGTCAAATGCGGCCAGCCATTATCTCAATATACTATGTGTGGATGTAAAGGTTGAGGCGTATGTTTTCGTGGCCCAGGAGGAGCAATTTTCTGCGCAAGCATCAGCATTAAAGGTTAAAAAATAATGAATGTCTGAACTTATAAGGTCACGAAATTTTGCTGTAAGTTGTAGCAAATTTGTCAAAGTAATCGCGGCAGTTCATTGACAGCTTATGCTAATAAAACTGAAGAGTGAATGAGCCCTAAATAAAACGTAAATTCACGTATACAATTAATTATTATCTAAGCTTTGATATCAGTAGCGTCGGTCATGGCCGAACCTCCCATAGGGCGAACAGAGCGGCCGCTCCAGGCTAGCACACTTCCAGAGGGCGTGTCCAGCACGTGTTTGGGGGAGCCAAAATATTTATTGTGTTTTCTATAGGATCCTTAAAACTCTTTAACAAACTTGCACTCCCGGGTGATACATTTAGGAAGCAACACATTATTTGAGACTTGACACATATTATTTAGATTTTAGGGGGTACCACAATTAAATTCGCTCCATCCTCAAACTAAGTTAACGGTTCGTATCACAGTGCGAACTGAGGTTGAAAGATAACTAAATTAAACAACAAATAACTTGAAATTTTTTATTTACCATAGAACAGTTTACAGTATAGTAGTTGTTTACAGAATAATAGGCAAAAGAAAAGAAATATATGATGTAACAAAATAATTAGATTACTATTTTATTCGCTCGGAAAAGTGGGTGGTATTCATACATCGACTCAATGCCTACGATTCTAAATCAGAACCTTTCACGGCATGGCACTAGTCCTCATACATATTCACCTATCATCCTCATAAGTATAAAATATGACACCGAAGATCATTAGAAATTATCAATTCCGACTATAGATATGTACATATATATGCACATTTTTAACATAACGTTAAGATAATAAAACGGTACACTTCTCATAAAAATCTTACATAATTCGCGCAAACATCATCCCTGTCAGCGATGCTCACAGACTAGCAGTTATTTAAATACACATTATTGATTTTGGATAACCTTCTCGTTCCTATTAAGCTCTTTCAAAAACCATACAACAATGCAATTCAAGTTATTATTGAGCGTTATCACCGCTTATCAATTACAAATAAAGGAATTCGCGCGTAATGTTTGACATTAGCGCGATGATAATAAACTATACAGCCGATAAGATTTCGTACACGAAAAAGGCACTGATTACATTGATCAACTATGAAATACAACAGCAAACCTGCCGAAAAAAAGTCATCATCAACATTATTGTCTACCATATAATATAACTCATGAAGTCTCACATTTGTCATTTATAATCTTAATTAACAAGATTTACCCCTACCGTTATTCCCAATGCAAAAGGCTCATTGCTTTAACGAATACGAGATATCACAATCACTAGCATTAGAAATAACATCTGGTATTTATTTTAAATAGGGGTGTGTGGCACATAAGTACAAAAATGTACTGTGAACAATTTCCAAATTTCAATAATTCAAACTTAATTACTGACATTGTGTGTGAAATCCTGTTAGGTACATGGAAGAGTAAGAGATTAAGAAATAGAAGTTTGTGCTTACGCGACTTGCATTTACGTATTAAAAAAATCTTAATTTGCACCTGGTATACAATAAAAACGAAATTGAGATTCTATTTTTTCATTTAATAAGCAACTGTTGTATTTTCTAACAAAAAACGTTTCGGTATTGCTGTCACCAACGGTGATGCACCATTTTCTTAATATATAACGTTAAAGAAAAGAGCTTTTTAATTACATATGTACAAATTTGTGAGCATTAGATCAGAAAGGCAGTACATCTTTATTCATTACAATGACTTCACAAATATATTTTAAAAGAGAATCATACATATACATTTGAAAAATTGTTGTATTGGATCAAAATATATTAAATATTATATATTTCAACCATAACGCAAATAAATACGTATATCTTTGTAAGGAATAAAAAGTATATTACACCAATATGGCGTCCTTTTAGTCTCGCCCTAAATAACGTTGACGGAATCTTATTACATTATACCAACCCTTCATAGATTGACACATGCCTAAGTGTACAAAATATCTGTGATAATCATACACACTTCTCATACATTCTACATCATACATAAACATCTTTCAGACTTTTTATAAAACATAATAATAATTTATAAAATTCACAATCCCTTGCATAATGTGCATGCCTAAAATAACATACATCAACTTTCATACGATCTCTCTTTCATACTATCACTCTTCTCTCACATAAGTAAAGATACCACAGCCACTGTATGTATCTAAAATACCAAATAGGAAAATGCTTCATTTTGTAAGAATATTATGGAAAGATTTTGGTGAGGTATACATAAAATTTGGATAATGTTGTGCTAGGTGCATTGGACTTTACATTTTTAATTACTTTGTAATTTGATAATAAATATAAATATTTTGTTTGATCAAACTCTCCACAACAAATATTATTATTTTTATAATAAAAACCCATACATACATAAATAAAAATTACAGACGAAAAAATATGCATTGGTAACACAAAGCTTTGAATGAAAATATAAATTTTATTAAAAGACAGTAATAACAAATCAAATGCACCCATCAACTTACAAAAAATAAATGTGATATGACCTCCCAAGAATACATTTGAGTTTACCAGCAGTAAGTTGTCTGAAACTTCGTTACATCACTGTTGCACCATGATGTTTCAAATCTGGAAATATTAAGTTTGAAGTTAATTTTACTTTCAGATGTTAAAAGATCTTGGTGCGCCCAAACCAAATTTTAAACAAATGTTAGTACTATGTTAGACTTGCATACAATATACATGTCGCGAGCAGCTATTTACTACATGGTTAAAATGAAGACAATAATGAACTATACTCTCATGGATAATATGAATAATGACACAATGTGAATTCTGCCAATTCTAAAAAGTAGCTATAGAATCATCAAACCCTTTTTAATTGGCTTTAAACAAGAGGATAGTGCAATTTGACATTTATTTTTGTCTCTAAGTCTTCATCCAACCTTTAGAAAAAATTAAAGAAATTTCAATTGAGACAAAACAAAAACAACACTATCCTCCTTGTTATTTGTCATATATATAATCTAAGGTGGCAATTACACTATTGAAACTGTTTTATTTTTATAGTTAATGGTATGATTAAGTTAGAAATTTCAATTAGAGAAGATTACTGCAGAAGGATGTGAGTAACATGTAAGTATTGCATTTTAATTATCACAATATTAACCTAAGAAGTCGCATCACACCGCATCGCAATGTTAAACGCTCATTTATGAATGTTGTGCAACTCAAATAATATTTATTGTTAATGCAACGTTTACATTAACTTCAGCATTTTTGGTTTGATGTGATTTCAAACACACAGTCAGACTAAAATTCTAAATGCTACAGAAATTTCTATTATTACTTATACTTAGTTCTGCACACCAGTTTTTTCATCAGTATATGCAATGTACACACAAGCGGAAAGACCATTTTTATTAAATATATGGATGCGATGCAATGCGTTGTATGAGGCGCCCTATTTATATGCGAGCTGTTAGTTGTACTATAGATAAATTGCCTTAGAATTTTCGAATACACATGACTGAGCACATTCTTACATACTGACAATTTACCTTAATTAATAAAATGAGCTAAATGCACATAGATTTGCAAAACGAACTACAGCATTAACAAATCATGTGTGACTTTACATTATAACATAATTATATCCATTAAAGTATGTTATGAAAGAAGGTACTTTGACTTGTACAGATACTGTGTAATAGGAAGTGTTTTTGGACCATCACTACATCTAAATATTAATTTTACCGGGAAAAATGTCGAATTTAACTTCTAGTTGCATTTTATCTTAAAAGTTTTAGTGTTAAGTGTTACCAGATGTCACTTTTACAGGCTGACTGATAAATTGTCTGCGAGGTAATGAAATATTTCATGGTTTGCCACACCTAATTATGACTTATAACAGTAGTGTTAAGTGAAAATACAATGAATATGCAGAGACTGAAAATATTCACAAAATGTAAAAAAAAATCGAATTATTTTAATTCACAATATACTTATGAGTGTTCGACCGAAGCTTCGGCATTGCTCACTGGGACAACTGAAGGTTTCTAGCAAGAACCAAAATAATATAACTGTTATGAATGTAAGTCCGTGCAAAGCAGTGATTGTTATTAGTTCTAGACGTCGTTTACATACAATCACCATTAATCTTTATCTAGAAAAGTTTTTAAATCGTTAAAATTTTCTCTTTTAGCCAATTTGGAACTAAGTTTCTTTAGGTTTTTAAACCTTCGCTTTCGGCCAAAACTCGACCTTCGGTCGGACACTAATTCTTATGAACTTCAATTTTGAAAATAGAAAATCTTGACCTCATTATTAAAATGACAAGAAAGAATTTTACTCATAATAATGTAACTGGATCTGGCAACACTTAGGCATATCACGTTTGGTCCTAGTATAACTGAAATTCAAATATGTGCAAATTTATATGATGTCACAAAATAAAAATGACAATCCAAAATTATACAAGGCCAGTGAGTACAAGCAATTTTGACAACTTATATACTTAGGAGATTCTATGGATCAAGTTATTTCAGTATAGCAACCTATTACATACTATTAATCACTTTACAAAATAAATTCAATTTATTATTAATATATTTTGTAAAGTAGTGATGAGAAATAATTATCTTCAAAGTATGGTTATTAAATTGATAGCACAAGATACGAAGATGTATTAAAGAAAATACAATTACAATGGGATTAGATAAGCATATCACAATGTTTCTAAAACTACTTAGTTAATGGAAAAACTGTGATATTTTTAGTATGTATTTTGACATTTGATTCATTTGATGAGGTTAGACAAAACACTAATCAGTCGATCTACTCATAATGTATTAGCAAAATATATTAGCTTACATAGATGCATTTAATAAATAAAAACCCATAATGAAAAAATGTTAGTATTTATACACAATATTCACATAAAACGTTATGACTTTTCGGATGAGGCAAACGCCTCAATCACAGAGAGGTCATAACGTTTGACGTTATAGCAATACCACAAGCTACCGTTACCTTATAATATTCGCACAAAAGTTAGCGCGCCCGGTGCGGGGTTAAGTTATTAGTAGTTGTTAGACGAGTTAGAGAGCGAAGCGTGTCAGTATAGTCAGTTAGGGCACTAACCAGCTAGCGAGGGGGGGTTGTTGCTTCAGCTTGCGGATCTCCTTGGTGGCCCAGTTGGCGAGGGTCTTGGTGCGCTGGGTGCGGGAGCGCCGGGCGACCTGTAGGAGGTCTAGGAGGGGCCTCGTCTCCAACAGCGGGAGTACCCGTTGGCCGAACACGGTGCATAGATCGCCCGTGAGGCCGGCGATGACGGCCATGTGGCCCTCGGTCCGCTCCGGTTCCGACGCCACCGCGATCATGAAGTTCACGATGGCTGGTACGTGAGGCTCCACCAACGCCACGTCCGATCGCACCTGCACGCAACATGAAACACATTGTTGTTACGCAAAAAAGACGAAGCAAGGAAAACGATTTGGTTCCAAATAGTTTTATTTAAATTGATGTACTATACTGTGATATACACAATACAATAAGTACGCCCATCTCAGAAAAACCCTTTATATCCATTATTTTTGTATTATGTTTTTAATTTGTTTGTTTTTTGTTATCTATACTTTCTGAATATAATAAAGTGTATTGTTATTAATATTGCGCAACATAAAAATTAAAAACCTGACAACTTCAAGCCACTTGATAAACCTGTGTTACAAGATTTTATTGATACCTATATTTTTACATACCTCGCCACCAGATCCTTTCAGTCCTTGTATAATTCCTGTGTAAGCTTCAAGCACGCTTTCGCGGAGTTCACCTAGGTATTCTACCATATCGTAATGATTACGATCTACTTGCGCGTTGCTGGCCTGTAACATAATTATATTATCAAAGAACTTATTTATTTCTAAACAACATTATTTTAAAGGTCACGTAGCAAATTGTATCTACCACATGTTTATTTTTGTTGTTATGTGCTATGAAGCTCATTTGTTCTTCTTTGTCTTACATACAAATCTATAAAATATATAAAAAATAATGAAGTGTGTTTAAACATTGTTTTTCATCTCTTATATATCTATAATAAAGCATTGAAATTAAATGTGTACGAAATTTCTGATTAATCGTTTGGGGTTAACTGGTTTAAAATTCCATAGTAAGATTTGATCTTTACAAACTATCGAACTAACAAGGCAAGTTAAAAAATAAATATAAATAGACAAAGAATTACTGATATTTTAATAAATAAATACAAACCTGCAGCAACATCTGCATAACTACATCGAAATATTTAGCAAAATCAGGGCCAATACTAAGAGCTATGTCTCCAAATGCCGACAGAATTTGTGGTTTCACAGAGCGATGGATTGAAGAGTCACCGAGGTTCTCCAATAAGTGGAATATAATCTCATCACAATAGGGTAGCACCTAAAAATAAAAGAAATCGTGGTACACAGACTAATTAATTGATGATTGAGTTTCTTTTATCCAGCATGACTATTTAACATTAAGTGGACGGTCTTAATAGTAATTTAAAAGTATTGCATTATATATATGTAAGAATTTAGTTTCCAATGACAAGGAAGCTAATGCTATCGGCATTTTTTCCGAATTAAGTAGCAAACAAGCATGCAGTCCACCTAAGTAAGCTAAGGTAAGTGGAACTGCCACCTAAGGACATCTGTAAACAACTTCATATTGAACAGAGCTTCTATCTAAAGTTGATCACAGACGGGTTGCTACTCCCGAGGACGAATTGGTCACCTCATTTATAAGTGAGCCGGTAACTACATCCTTCTAGTGGAATGCAAAAAATTTTTCATGCTAGAAATAGGTGTGCCTAATTATAATTATCATGAAATACCATACCTTACTCTTGAGCGCGCGGCAAATATCACCTGTTAAACCCACTGCTGCTATGCACACTTGATACTCTTGGTGGTTCTTAAGACCCACATACAGGTATTGCTTAAACGCTTCCATGTATTTTAAGAATCCTTCACCTAAAACCTCAACTAAAGTTGATACAGCCATCAGAGCGTCTTCTTGTACTCCGCCCACTTTCCCCGCATTTCCGGCAAACATTGTCAGTAGCGCCGTCATGATGGCGTCGGAGATTTGTGGCGCATCCTCTGGAGTAACCTTACGTAGTACAGATTGTAATGTAGCACACAGCAGACTTTGGAGGTCATTGAATTGGGAGCGATCAGATTGACTAGATATGTGGTTTTCCATCTGTAAAACTTGTTGTAATCGCTCTAAAATAACCATTGTGGTCTTCTGAACCGTGACGTAACAATCAGTTGGTGAATTTTTAACCATTTCCATTAGCGCCTCGTATGCCGCCGATCTTAAATTATGTTGAGCTGCATCTTGACGATCTGTAGTCTCTAGGAGTCTTTCAACAATAAAGTCAAAGTAATTTGACATACAGTATGTTTTGGGTTGATGAGAATCGTCACAATCGGCCGCGTCATATGCGGCTTCGGCCAAGCCAGTGAATGCCCAACATACATTAGCAGCAACTCGAGGTTCAGCTTTCAAACCATTCACAAGACTTTCCAGCAAGGGTTTTAGATAATTCTCATTAATTGCTGCTTCTGGTACTATCTCACAAATTCTTCCAAAAGTCCAGGCAGCAGTGTCTCGCACAGCCACACTTGAGTCATACATGGCTTCAATGAGTGTTGACATTGCATTTTCTACTAATGGTTTAAGAGTAGTTGGCTGTAGGCCACCCAATATGGAACCGAACGCCATAAGAGCGGCCTCTCTGTACCGCCAGTTTTCACTTTTGATGTTTGAATTTATGAATGGTAGAGCATGAGGTACAATTTCATCTTCACAACAATTTGATAAGAGCATTAGGCACACCGACGCAGCCTTCGATGGGTTCCACTCCAGCTCATCATCTGAGTCATCTTGCTTAGTTAACTTTTGCATGAGTACTGGCGCCAGATATTGCAAGGCACCTCTGGCATAGAACCTTGAAGTCCTTACAGGTGGATGTCCTGATGGTAATAAATAAATGCTAGACATGTAGACTTGGAAAAATTTTTTGAACAAGAGTAGTTATTTAGGCTATAACTTACGTTTAAAAGTTAAGCTGCTATGTAACTTAAAATGTATAGTGCTTTATATTGTTATCAAAATGAAAACAACATGATATAAATGCCAGAACAATGTTGCTTTCTTTATACAGCATTATGAAAGTTTACAGGCTATGTTACAGAATAATTTAACCATAAACATACAAAGAGCTGCCTTACTTGCTGATTATTGTAAATTCTAATAGCAAATACAACTTACATTAAATTGTGTATCAATAAAAAAAAAATTAA
Source organism: Cecropterus dorantes dorantes (assembly GCA_018249915.1). NCBI lineage: Eukaryota > Metazoa > Arthropoda > Insecta > Lepidoptera > Hesperiidae > Cecropterus > Cecropterus dorantes. The sequence continues at coordinate 9,671 of DWLI01000153.1, forward strand.
AACCAATCTATCAAATTATAGAGAAAAAAAAGAGTAATACAAAATAATTTTACATATCCATATCAATGACCTCTGCCATGTTATTTTATACTTAGGCTGCCATATTGATATCAATAGCTTGAGTGATAGATGCATTGGCCACCATCGTGTTGGTCACTGAACAATTTGTCTAAGCTATGGCTGCTCAGGTGTCCGACTGACTTGCGTCATATAATGAGTTTTATACAAAAAATCTGTTACATTTACCACAATATTCCAGTTGCTCATAAGATAATAATGGGCAGTCAAGCAGACACTTTTTTTTACATGTTGCATAGTTGCATTAACCACAACTTACAAATTAGTCAAGAGACGGTAAGCAATGTGCAGTCAGGCAATGCAATTTTATAAGATGTTACCTAGTTTATTTAACCACAATCCAGTAATTGGTCATGAGATAGAAGTCAACGGGAGGTCAGGCTCGGTTGGCACATAATAATATATATAATACAGTACCTGCTTCAGCTGCTTCCGCTTCTTCAATCGCAAGATCTATTTCTTCATCACTAACATTGGACCAAAACTCAATGCCTTGCAAGGATATCTCATCAACTTCCGATTTCATAGCTTCTAAGGTGATAGGGAACAACGCTTGACCCATGTATGGTTCCATGTATTGATAGTATAAGGAGAGTATTTTTACCTGATAACATGAAATTTTACATTTTATTCACATCACTGATTTCATTAACTGATTTATTCAACCAAATATAATACAATCAAATTTTGATAACAATCAACAAGTATAATTATTGATATAGCAATTTGGTATTTAAATGTATTGTTTGAAATAATCCTATATAAATAATATTATAAGTATAATATTATCAGTTATGGCTTGTTGAGTGCTTTATATGGTGATGAATGAAGTGACAATGCAACCACCAGCAACCAAAGACAACATGAAAGATTTGAGTGATTTTATGTTAATTTATGTAATAGGTTGGAACAAACTGAACAATATTTTTGCACTTACAAGACATTGAAGAGCCGCTACACTAATTCGCATGTCACTAGATTGTGTGGCTTCACATACAACTTCCATGATGAAGTTTCTCTCATTCTCCTTATCGAAGTTAGCTTTTGTGAATTCGAGTGAGTTAAGCAAGGCTTGAGTGGCAGCGAGACGCACATGGTTGCTTGGTTCAGTTGATCGCATTCCGTGAATAATGGCCGTAAGGATTGGATTACTTTGCTCTGTTAACACTTCCGCATCAATTTCTTGACATATGTAACCTGAAATTTATGCTCTAATTTTAAAACTTGTGATAGTTTTCCCCATGTGTACATAAAGTAATTGACAAAATGCTGGTTAATTGACAGATACAATCATTGTTGCAATGATAAAGTTACTACTTTATCAATGATAAATAATAGAAATAGCTACAAAAGCTCCAATACAAATCTAGGGAAATTAGGCTTTAATTTTATATGTCTACTTTCATGTATTATGTTCATCTACGATCAGATTTTGTTGAATTTCATTGAATTCACGTATAGATTAAAAAGTCTATGCAAAAACACAACTTATCATATTGATACTGCAAGTTGTGCAAAATTATATCCCATAACTCGAAGTTTTACTTGACTTATCATATTACAATGTAAGCAAAAGGAATAATGTATTTCTAACAAATAAAAAAGAAACCCAAAAAAATTGCAGAGACTACAACAATTACATGAAATTATAATTATACATTTTATAATAATGTATATGTATATTATTACTAATACTAGTGCTTAAAATACTTTGTATGGTATTGTATGGGTTTATAAAGCTATAATGACTTTGATGTGGTTCATTTGGTTGTACATGTGACAAGATTAGTCATGAAAAATAATGTCAAACAATGATTCATACATTGTTTAAGTGTTTCAACAAACTATGAGATTATATATAACCTTTCCTTTTAAATATATAGATATAGAATTTGATATTAAATAATAATTCAGGCTTAAAGTGTTAAGTGTTTCAACATACTATGGGATTATATATGAGATTGCCTTTTATATACATAGTTATAGATATAATTAAGGCTTATGTGTTTCTGTGGTAAAATGTTCCAACTACATATATACAGTCCTACATACATTAAATGGAATGGAAAGTGGAATATCTATTCCAATAATTTTGATGGTAAGTTAAAAGTTTTTGTTCCATCAAATTGTCACATCCTGTTTTATAAAATAAAAGGCAAACTACTAATCAGACTGACTAACTTAAGGATTCCAAAAACAATTAAACATGAATGCAGTTTATGTCCATGACGTGTTAATAATGTTCACATTTTATAATGCCAGTTTATTTTGCTGATATGAAATTCAAAACATATTTATGTCTAAGTAAGATTACTTATTTATATCATTAATCTTTTTATATTAAATTTGTTTATGTTTATTTGGGCTGTACAATTTAGTTGTCTCAGCCGGCTGAAAACATAAGCTAAATAGTACAGTTTTAATGTTTACTATAATTATAACATAATATACAAGATAGTAAAATGTTTCTTTACCGATAGCTTCTAAGGTAGCTTCTTTCTTTAGTTCTGTGGATTGAGCATTGACTACATTTTCTACAAGTGTAGGTATAAGTTCAATCCACTGGCCAACGGGAAGCTCAGCAACCGCTACATACGCTACACACTGCGCTGCTGAACTAGGCCTACTGTTTTCTGTTCCTATGGCTGCTAAGATCTACAAAAAAAAGTACAATATAAATCATGACAAATTTACATCATCATAATATCATTTGTGTAGCTATTTTCTATAGTTTATTGTAATTAAATTAAACAAAATTGTTAAAATGGTTAACAGACACATATGGGAGATGATAAACCATATAGCATTTATAAGGAAGCAAACAATTTGGTTTTAAAAAAGAGATTTAAGTATGCTTTGTAAATTATTTAAACATATGAAAAGCACTAAAATGAAAAAAATGATAATTTACATTTTTCTTAATATAAAGTCTTATGTCCTCGGGTAATGAGAGCCACCTCTGCTGGTACTGTTGTTTCATAGTGGGGTCTTTTGAGGTGAGGTGGTTCTTTAACTGTAAGCCTGCAGCCATCCTAGCCACCTGGCTGTTTCCCCCCTGCACCAGCACATCCGATAGCATCTTGATGAATGTGGTGAAGTTCGTGACGGCGGCATGGTCAAGGTATTTTTCTGCTGCTTCCAATTCATTTCGATCTGTAAATTAAGCATTACGAATATATCAATCAATCTTTTAGGTAAAATTCATAATTTAATAAATAAAATCAATCTTGTTTGAGAATGTAAAATGTTGTATTCTACAAAGATTTTGGTTATATTGTACTGTATTTAAAACAATGATAATAAAGAGGTTGTTAATATTACTATTCTTAAGTCATATCATATATAGTTACTATCTACTGATTGCTGATATTGCAGTAGGATTTGTCATACAAAGTGAAACACATGGCAGTAAGGTTACATTGTTCCTATGTATTAAAAGCACAAGATATAAGTCTACAGTATCCCAATATTACAGATTTTGAGTAACGTATAAAAAATCTGCAGCAATAAGATAATAAGGACTAGAAACTTCCTTACATGACAGTCAAGTATATGTCATACAGTGTTATCTTGTTATAATAAAATACCGGACAAAGAACTAATTTAACACAAATAAAAAGACGTTACACTACAATGCCACTTATTTCTATACAATAAAATATTTTCAATAAGCGATAATACAACCGTCACATACGCTACATGCGATAAAAAGTCAGTTGACAATAAAGAAGCGCCATGCTCATAGCGTAACGTCGAAATTATTTCGCTTACCTGGTGAAATAGTCTTTTCTAATATTTGTATTAGAGCTATGGTTGTTTCCGTTAGCATCGTGTTAAACTATTTTAAAACTCTACTTATAACTTAACTCTGAATCGAATAACTAAAGAAAAAATGGAAACCGGCACACCACGAAAGCTCACAATTTCACTCAAAAAATTGACAATAGACAACCAACCACTATTCTCCACAATCCACAAAACAGCTTAAATGTTGAATTGAATTCGAGGGTTTTGTCGAATGAAACAGGATCAAAATGAAATTGAATAAATGGATGTAAAAATATAACTATCATAATAATACCAATTAACACCTTATTAAAGAATTAATTTTACTTTCCTTGATAATATGAGACACTGATATTATCTTTCTTACATTGACATTATATGTAACATACTATAATTTCTTTGTGATGAAAAGATTTGTAACTATTTTATGTTTTTGGAAAACAAGATATAAGTTGCAGTCCTCATGTCCTATGTGGCAGAGAATTTTCCACACTATAGTAGGGCGTTAGTATAACACTTAACTTAACTTAATGATGACTCAAAACTTTATAAAATTCAAGTAAAGTACAAAAATAAACAGTTAAGTTAGTATTTCCGGAATTAAGACCATAGACATAAAATTTTATAGTCTGTATAGTCAGAATTGCCAGATTGTATATCGTGGGGCACACTATATTTTCTAAATATAATATAATATCCTAAATATATATAGATATACATAATTAATAACAAAAAAATAGTACTAAGTTATTAATGCTAGTGCTAGTAGTATATTACGTATTGGTACGGTGCCTCCATACTCAAGATTATAATTTATAAATATTGTTACTATTTTTCAGTTAAAATTAGCATATGAAGTATATAAAAAATATTTTTAGTCTCGTGTGATGCGAATTGACTTTGTTTAACCAAGATTTATCCGTATAACATAACCTTTTTACTGGCATTTCCAAAGGTAGTACTTAGTCTGAGGGTATAACGGCTCAATTAAAAACTCAAAAAGTCAAAAGCATCTAACGTCAACAAACGTCAAGCGAACTATTTCTTTTCATGTTGACAGTTGTTCTTTCTAAGCGCCGATTTGCTGTAATTTAGCAAAATGGTATGAAATCTGTCTTTAAAACAGAAATCTTTTAGTGAAAATTAATTATTTGTAATTGTTTACTAATGGGTCAATACGCTGAAGCCAGTCATATGTGTATTTTAGTATTATGTGTACATATTTCATGTTGTGATACTTTATTTTCAGTCGCTCGTAATTCCTGACAAGTTTCAACATATTCTTCGTATCATGAATACGAATATTGATGGCAAACGTAAGGTCATGTTTGCCATGACTGCTATCAAGGGTGTCGGCCGCAGATATTCCAACATTGTACTCAAGAAAGCCGATATTGATTTGGACAAACGTGCTGGAGAATGCACTGAAGAAGAGGTATGCATTTCTATAAGGTATTAGTCCATTATTTAGAAATAGTCCCTCTAGATAAATTTATTTAAAGAATAGAGTGAAATCAAGAAAGTCTAATTTCATCAACAAAAATGAAACAGTATATTACTTTACTTAAAACCCATACATTGATCACTGTCATTCATCACTTACTTAGATCAATAATTTTATAGACTCTTTATTAGAATAACTGTTTGATATTATTTTGTCACACTACTTAATAATGATGTGTCTGTTTGTGATAGCTCAGTGTATTGCTTGTGTATCCACATGATTAAAGTATAAAAGTATATTCAAAAAATATTACAATGGAAATGTATATAGAATACCATAAATAAAATTAAAACCATTCAACCTATACAGTGCACAGATAGGGTACTTATAACAGAATAAGGTTCAGAATACCTCATTATTATTCCAATGCATTAATTTAAATCATGTTCATTTTACAGGTAGAAAAAATCATTACCATCATGTCAAATCCCAGACAATACAAAATCCCAGACTGGTTCTTGAACAGACAGAAGGACATTGTCGACGGTAAATACAGCCAACTGACATCATCCAACTTGGACTCCAAGCTCCGTGAGGACTTGGAGAGGCTTAAGAAGATCCGTGCTCACAGGGGTATGCGTCACTACTGGGGTCTCCGTGTGCGTGGTCAACACACCAAGACTACTGGCAGGAGAGGAAGAACTGTGGGTGTATCCAAGAAGAAGTAATAAATAAATTTTTAACAATGTACTGGAGTGTTTTTTTTTACTAACCTTTTTATATTATTTACTACAAAGCAGTATGTAAAGTTGTAAAAGAAGATTATTAAAAGTTTTTATTTTTTTATTTATATATTGACTAGTACAAAATTGGACCAATATGCAACATTATTTTTAATTAATTCTCATCTTTATTTATAATTAATATTGATACATACTACTCATAATTACATGATAATAAAAAGAAAAAGAGAACACAACTTCTGTTTACTGAAAATAAGCTGCCAAAAAAAATGTGTTCTTATTTTAAAATTTTTGATTTGGGGCCCTAACAGGTGTTGGCTATACATCCATTGCTACTTTTGTGGGTCACTCAAACTGAAATTAAAAAACTAAATGCTTTTTGGCAGCAAAAGCAGAAATATCCCTGCCTGGCTTCTATGCATACTTATTTTTGCAAAAAAAAAATACTGCTGAGGTAACCACACCACGTCCTATAGCATGTCATTAAAAATAAAAGGCAATAATTTCATTTTGCAGGAAACACCATTTGTGCAGGAAATACTTAAGTTTCTTGATGATATACTAGGTGTGTTAGGCGGTTTGACAAACTACTAAATAAGAAAAAAATAAAAAACAAACATAGCGTAATGTTATATAGACTATAGCTGTCCTCAATAAATGGACTATTCAAAACAAAAATGATTTTTAAATTCCAACCAGTAGTTCCCGAGATTAGCCTGTTCAACCAAACAAACTCTACTGCTTTATTATATTAGTATAGAAGTATAGGTTCATAATACCTCATGCTAGTATTTCTACCTAGCTGATCTCTTAGAACCTAAGTAATTTACACTGCTACTATAATTCTGTTACGGAGAACTTTCTTTTTATACGATTTTTTTATAACTTGCATTAATTAGAATGCAAATGTTAAGAATCTACCAAAGGGAAAAGAAAATACATATTTCTGTGATGTTTAACTTGATTTATTTATATAAAAGGAATTATTCATTCTACTCATACTGTGCTATAAGAACCATCATATACACTCCAGCTAACAAAGCCAAAATCTCTTTCACCGATTGTGACAGCTTACTGTGTGAGCCTTCCAAGAGCTCTGGAATAACAGATACTGTAGCTATGTAGATAAAGCCTCCAGCGGTAAATGGCAAGATGAGAGATGACACAAGTCCTTCTCCGGAGCCCTGAAGATAGATTGATATAACTGTTCCAGATATAGCCCCAAAGGCAGTTAGCAGTTGCAGCATCATAGCTTTCCTTCTGGAGCACCCAGATTGCACTAGGATTGCAAAGTCACCAATCTCATGGGGAATTTCATGCAACAATATGGTGATTGTTGTTATTAAACCAATGTTTTGCCCTGCTATGTAAGAAGCTCCAATTGCCAGGCCATCTGTAAAATTGTGTGTAAAATCTGCAGCCAGATTGAGGTAGCCAGCTATTTTGATTTCTTCCTTTTGTTTGTTCTTACTTGTCTTCTTAGTCTTATCATCTGATTTTTTCTTATCACCTCCGTGTGAATGGCCATGACCTCCACTAAACAGCCTCACTGATTTTTCGACTACTAAAAACGTTATGATTCCTCCAAGCACGCCAAGTCCAACAGTGATATCATGGGGTTCATGATCGCCTCCGTGCGAGTGGCTGTGACTGTGACCACCCTCGCCGCTACTAGATATGAGGGCGTGCGGGATTAAGTGTAAAAATGCATCACCAAGTAGGCCACCGGACGCGAAAGATAATAAAATCTTTAGTAACGGTTGTTTTTCAATGCTTCCATCGATAGGAATAAAAAATAGAATAAAGAACGGCACTATACTAATAAACACTGTGGAAGCTAATGCTTTCACGTACAAGTCGTAGTCTGCTTCAACAACCTTTTCTCTTTGTTCTTTAAGTTTCTCATTTGCACTCTTGCTGTATTTAAATGCTGGTGATTCGTCTCCATGTGAATGTGCGTGGGAATGCGAGTGTCCTATCACTGATACAATCGTACATACTATAATCGAGAAGAACACAATCCTTCGAAAGTAGTGCATATTAATAAAATTACACTATTTTATAAAAATAATACAATCTTACTAATTTCAATTTGTATTATAGCAGTTTCTCTCGTATCACTTGACTCATGTCATGTCACATCGAGTATCGATAAGCGGTGACGCCGGTGACATATTTACTGACGTTGGCAATATTTTATTGCCTTTTTTATTAAATAAAGAAGCAAAGGTGTAATTTGGGATATCTTATTATTAAATTTATGAATTTATTTAAAAAAAACATATTTAATAATGTCTAAAAATAAAGTTTTACTATAGTAAACGTAACGTTTATTTATAATATGTAGTACTAAGGTAACGGATAGAATATTGAAATTTATTTTATCTCTTTATTTTTATTATTACTGCTCAAAAATTCAAGACGCTGACTACCATGCTACATTTTAATTAGTTATTGGATTATACATTCTTAAAATCCCAAAGTTATACATATACAATATGAAAAGTTGCAGATTAAAAAATACAACTTTCAAATGATTTAAATTATTTATTTCATTTTTTTGAATCAGTTCTTAAAAAAATACAATTAAAAATAAATTGTATAACTTGTGACAAGTAGATACACCGAGTTGTGCGTTATCGATATTTAGATAGCTTATCGTATGGGAAATCACTAACCTAAGTAGTAAAAGTAATGTTTTTTTAATATTGATTCGATATGATTGACGTCTTGTCGTTGTTGACTTTCAAAGTGTCTCTAAAATGTAATATAGCTGTGTAAATATATTAGCAAAATAAATGCAAACACGACGGATTATTATTAATTGTCTGGGCAGTGGTTCTACAGTTTTTAGCATTAGTGCGCGTAATTTATAGTTATTGTAGCTGCTTTGCATTGTTTACCCTAAACAGATCGGGTAATTAAACCTTGGTATTGTCCTTTCTTAAATGTCTTTAAAATACTTAGCAATTATTTAATGCTTGTCTTGTATCCAGCTGTTGTTGCAATTTAATATTGACTATTTAACGCAGCCAGCTTGTTTTTCTTAGCATGTTTCATTAAATGCTATTTTGTAGAGTTCACGAAGAAAAAAATGTATTTGTTTAAATTTATGACAAAAGGATTGTTACTAAAATAATGATATATATTTTATAGAAAAATGGAGGGTTCAGAGGCGGGCTCGAGTAGCCGGCAAAATCCGCCTCCCACCTCTTGGTGCCACCCTGAACATAAGATGTACCGATTTTTTGGATTGGTTCTAATGTGTTTCCTGTGCTTTGGTGAGTTGGTTTTTATTACACTGCTAATAACATGTGAACAATGAAACTAGAACTTGTTAATTTTTATCTTTACTTAACTATGTGGCATAAACTTAAACACCACTTACTAACGTTATCTTTAGTTATTTCAATACAGCCTGCATAAATTGAAAATTGCAATGAAGTAATTAATTATGTCATTGTTATTAATGTTTTGAGAAACATATCTAATTTTATTATTTTAAAATTGCAAGTCACATTCATATTTTTTATTACAATAGCGCAGCTTATTTTCAAAATTTTCATCTATGTTCTCTATGATAAGAGCTCTAAAATAATGGTCTCCTTGTTGGTTCATAAAGTCTAAATGTCTATAAAAATCAAGTGGTACTGATGTCTATGAAAGAACCAGTATGCTTCACCTAAAGTACCACAACCACACCTATATCTGGTGTTAAGTTTGTATTTTGGTGGTATGTGGATGCCCACTATCTATAGCAACAAGCATAACTTGTTTTTTACTTAATAGTCATAAAATAATACCCAAGGCAACTCTCTTAGCAATGTTTATTGGAGATATAATCTATACTAAGTCTATAAAGAGGAAGATTTGATTGTTTGTTTGTTTGTTTGTATTGAATAGGGTCCAAAACTACTCAACTGATTTTAAAATTCTTTTACAAATGTTCATAATCTGCAGTTGCCACTTAATATCACATGGACTGTATGCTTTTTACCTTCATCCATGTTTAAATATACTTTCATACATACTTTCCGAGGTATTCCATCTTAGACCTCAGGGGTAGCAATGCTATGGCTAGATGAGACTTTGATTTTAGCTAAGATTGATTACAGATGTCCATGGGTGTCTGTAGACACTTACCATCAGATGGGCTGCATGCTCATTTGCTACTTGAATACTATAAAAAAATATATCTATTTTTTGTTCTATTCTTTATATGCATTTTAAATAATATTTTCTTATAAATTGTTACAGGTTCCTATTTCTGTTATGATTCACCTGCTGCTTTAGCTGATAATTTTAAAAGTGATGTACATTTAAGCACATCTCAATTTACACTATTGTACTCAATATACTCGTGGCCGAATGTAATATTATGTTTCATTGGTGGTTATCTTATTGATAGGTATGTATTTGCTCTGCAACTGTGCCATTTGCTTTTGTGAGTCAGCGATAACAACTTCCATATGTAAGCATAATTATTGCTCATTATCATGTTTACAGCTATATTATGTTGGATTGTCTGTTGCCATAAAGAGAAATGTTTCACAGTAATATTAGTGCATGTTTACATACCCTAATTAATTAGTCATTGTTTTTATAGTACTGTCAGTTAATTGTTAAATTATACACAAAGAAATTGGTTTCAAGTAATAAAGTTGGACTGATTAGTTAATAGATTGATTGTTATAATTCTGTTTATTAGTTATATTGAGATATTTATAGCTATTTACTATTCAAAATAACAATAAACCTTCTATAGGACAATACAATAAATAAAATGGACAATGTTGCAAATATTCTGTACATGTAAAAAAATGGATAGATCCGTATATCCATCTATCACATATATTTACAAAAAAGATAGTTGGAAGGACTAAGAATAAGTAATAACAGATATGACTAAAATTTGACAGTTTGTTAATCAACAAACATCAATAAAAACTAATATATTTTATGATTATTTACAATCCACATCTTGAGGTAACATTTAGTCTTTATTTTATTAGTCTATCAAATCTTGATACAATAAAGTTGTTACATTTTATAAACACAAACCGGGGGACACTAGAATAACATTTATCAAGCTTGTGTAACAAATCAGGTCATATAACGATATTTAATGTATTTGATCTCAGTGCAACTATCGGTTTTAATAAACATTAAATACAGTTATGTTCCATAACTACTTTATGATATGTATTAATCATTGTATGACTAAATGAATGTAAATGGATGGATGGATTTTTAAATTATATTAAATTCTCATTATACATATATTGAATATTATTCTTTATTTAAGCCAAGAAATTCAATATTAAATTATATATAATAATTTTATATTTTAAATATTTCGTACAGTAGAGCAAGGAAGAAAAAAGTAGTATATACAAGATATTTAAGATATATGACATGATAACATATGGAGATCTAGACGCATATTGAAGTAAGTTTGGATATAATATTGCATCTTCTTTTTTCAGATACTTCGGCGTAAGATTGGGGACTATAATTTATGTAGCAATAGTATTTGTTGGAGCTATAATATTTGCACTGGGGGCATACATAAACGCATTTTGGTTAATGATACTTGGGAGATTTATATTTGGGTATGTATATTTACTATGAAAGTACACGCGTTACAAGTTATACTTTTTTGGCGTAACAAGATAATAGTCTTTTTTAAAACTTATTCTTTCGCCTTATTCTACGTTTGTAGAAAAAACGACACTAAAAATAGAAAATAGATGTTTAATTGAAAGTTTTATTGTAACACATTATCTAGTTAAATAAAGTTTATTTATATATCACAGAAACTTAAGTTTTGACTATAGCTAACTTCAGGGTATCGGTTTTTCGTGACGGTGTGCGCGCGCTAAGTAAAAATTTACTATCATCATTTTTCAAAAGAAGCATAACTTAATATTGTTGGAAACTGTACCTTGCACTGTGTATTTGAACAGTGCTATGTACGAACTCAGGGATTTACCTACATATCTAACTTTTGTTTATATTATACACGCCAATGTGTAATAGGATTTCGATAAAATTTGAAATATATAATAGATAAATTATGACGTAGATTAACACAGGATTCTCTTTATCGTGCTAATCGAAGCCCAAGCGGATGGCGGATGTAGTACCTGTTATATACGAGCAGAGGCAGATGCAGAGGGTCATACCTGGCCTCCTGTGACCTTTTCTCGTTCCCGTAGCTGAAGCGTGAAGGCGTAGCGTCGTCCTTTCATGGGCCTCCCATGAAAGGACGACGCTACGCCACGATTGACAACATAAAGACTGCATCGAAGGAGGAGCTGGACAATATACAAAAAAATGATTTATTGAAGTGCTTCGAAGATTCGAAAAAACGTTGGCCCAAGTGTATAATATCCCAGGGGGATAACTTTGAAGGGGACGAAATAGATATTCACGAATAAATAAATACTTTTTGAACACACCTCGTATATACCTAAAAGAGTAACTGTTTTGTTTTATTCTAAAATTTATTTCAATGTTTCCAGTATCGGCGGCGAATCTTTGCAGGTTGCCGTAAATAATTACGTGGTGCTATGGTTCAAGGGCGAAGGGCTGAACATGATGTTCGGGTTGCAGCTCTCCTTCTCGCGGTTCGGCAGCACCGTCAATTTCTGGGTCATGGAACCCATTTACACGTGGGTCGCGAAATATTATAGCGGATATGAGCGCTTGGGCGCCGCTCTGTTTATTGGTGAATATTAAAAATAATTCTTCGACTATTATTGCACTGATACATTTTGTAGACTGTTTTGTAGACTTCTTTTTCGATTGGTGAATAAAAAGTTTCTTCTATTTTTACGTGGGAAATAAGAAAAGCACAGGAAACCTAAATTGCTGGATAGAGAAACATTAATAAATCATAGCTCTCTTGGCTCTTTCAACACCCCCACTCATTTATGCTTGTCGCCGTCATTCTCCTCTTCACCTCGATAGGCCATTGCAAAAAATAATAATTAATCAAATGTTCTTTTTTCCTCTATATTATTAATTTTAAGTTAATTTAGTTTTTCCATAAGTTTCCATATTTATCATTATTTATTTGTGTGAGAGGCAAACGTGTGAAAATGTTAACGCTTCATTTATTTGATCGTATAAAAATGTAAATACTATGTGAAAGATATAATAAAGAAATAATAATATATGAGAGATATGTGTACGTAGCGTCGTTGACCTGCCTGGTGTCGCTGGTGTGCGCGTTGATGCTGGGCGCGCTGGACCGCCGCGCGGAGCGGCTGCGGGTGGCCACCCAGCCGCCGAGTGACGAGCCCTTCCGCCTGCACGACGTGCTGCGGTTCAAGGCCGTCTTCTGGCTCGTCACCTTCATCTGCGTGGCTTACTACCTCGCGATATTTCCCTTTATCGCGCTTGGCAAGTGAGTGAATCAAAACTGTGTTTTGATCAATGTAGTAGAACTACGGAATAGTTTTTGGAATGTTCATTATGAAATGATAAATGTTTCATACAATAACTTCTTTATAAAATTCCTTTGAATGTAAATAATTAACTGCTTCATCGCAAAATGTTTCGTTATGGATAAGAAGCGCCGAAAAAGGTTCATAACATTTTTTTAAAGTTTTATAAATAATAATAAACATATAAATAACTGTGTCAAATCGTAATGGGGAGAGTTGTGGGTTTGAATCCCAATTGGGTTAATGTTAAATTTATCGCATAATCAAGCTTCACTTATGTGTTTGTATGTACGTTACTTTACGTTCGAATACTACTCAGCACGCCTATTGCACCTAATACCACTAACCTATGTATTCAAGCATACGCACCTACTATTTAGTAAATAATACATCGTATTTAAGAAGCTTCTGTAGTCTGAATAAAGATATTAACTATAGTATCATAAAGAAAAACACGTGACCAATATAAAAATAATATGGTCATAAGTTTTAATTAGGGGCAAATAAAAATGGATAATGAATATATTGCTCATATCAAGCACATTATAAGCACGTGTAAACGTTCGTTTACATAATTTATTAATTACTTTTACAACATACTTGAGTACCATGTTATTATATTATTAAGTAGATTAAGTGTCAACTAATTGTAATTAAATGCTTATTTCAATAAAACTATATTATTATAAATACTTAAATGTCAACTAATTGCAATTTTTATATAAAGTGATCAAGAAGATTAATGAAGCCATGGACCATTAGGGTTACTTACATACTAATAGTACACTGTCTAAACCAGGCTTTCCCAAACTTTATTCCGCCGAGCCTCCCCGAGCCAAAAATAAAATTTTCATGCCCCCCTTAGGTAAGTTTCAACAAAAATAAGAAACGCACATATTTTTATTTATTAAATTATTTGTTTTTCTGAAATTCAATATTTTCCGGAAATCGTGATATACCCGTCTTTAAACTAAAAATCCCAAATCCTTCCACTTCCATCTCAAATCATCCGTAATTTATTGTTACTATTATTTTTATTATATTTTCTACTTTTTAGATGGGTTTCATGAGTTTTAGTGACTTTTTTTTTGGAAATGTAATCGTACATATTAGGTACGTCCCTCCTGATATTTATCTACGCTTCCCCAAGGGCGCGTGCCTTCCTGGTTGGGAAGTTCTGGTCTAAACAGTTATCTAATATCCAAATTTCGTTAGGCATAGGCTGCATCTTTGCAGTGAACATTAATTATAAATTCTTCTGTTTTATATTTATCAACGTAAATAAATAACGGAGGTAAGTACTGACCGTACAGGGGCTGCCGAGATTTAAATTTAACTGAGCTTTTATCGTTCAATAAGTTCTCATAATGTTTTACAGATTATTCTTCGAACGTAAATTCGACTTCCTGCCTCAAGAAGCGAACACAGCTAACTCCATGATATATTTACTGTCTGCCGCCTTGAGTCCGTTCTTCGGTATCTTGATAGACAAGACCGGCAGGAACATGATGTGGGTTATCATCAGTATCATAACGACCATCGCCTCGCACGCACTCTTGGCCTTCACTTTTGCGAACCCTTATTATGGAGTGGTGAGTTTTTTTTATATAATATAGCAGTAATAAATGATCACGAAGTTCAATTGTAGGTAAGTGGCCGCTGACGCCTACGGATATCGGGTATAATCAAACTATACTCTCTTTTTCACTGGAGATTTTAGTGTATTGGTTTCCTTTTAGTATTATGTTAACTTGGTTAAAGTATTATTTTAACTTATCACTGTGAATTTAACTTTCTAATTACAAACGATTTGATTTGAATTTGATTAGTATGTGTCACTGCATTCTTATCGCGAACGAACTATAGTGTAGTTAGTGTAGTTTGTTCATTACATCGGGTGGATTAAACCAATAGGATCAAGATTTGATATAGAACTGCAAATAATGTGTAGCGCCATGGTGCCTCGTAGATGAATCGCGAAAGGTTCTATCTATCTTTGTAATTTTTCATAAAAAATGCCTTGAATTTTTATGTGCCATTGAAATATATATGACAATATAATTTTCCTTTTTTTCAGATTTTACTAGGAATATCGTATTCTTTGTTAGCAAGTGGCCTTTGGCCTCTAGTAGCATTAATAATCCCTGAAAATCAATTGGGTACGGCGTATGGCATGTAAGTATAATGTCTCTTACCGAAATTCTCTTTTCCTCTCTATTTACTTATAAATTATTTTAAATTCCCTCAATTTGGCAATTAAATAAAATGTATGTGATTATTCCTCTTTCAGATGTCAAGCTTTCCAAAACTTAGGGCTGGCGACTGTTATTATTTTAGCAGGAATAATTGTAGACAAATATGGATACTTGATGCTAGAAATGTTCTTCCTGACATGTCTCCTCCGTAAGTTTCTGCACGATTCTATTTTGTATTTAAAGTTAATTTATATTTTAAATTCTTTAAACTTAATTATATCTACAATGTTTCAGAGTCCCTCATCGCAGCCGTTGCTATATATATTATAGATTCATTAGGCTCTGGTATACTGAATATGTCGACAGCCAAGAGAGAAGCTCTTCTGAAAGAGTAAGTTGACAAGTATTATATAGAAGTGATAAATTATTTAGTATACAAATTTCCTTATTTAATGGAACAACTTATACATAAGATGTACACACTTTACATGTAATTTATAACTATGGACAATTTAGATAAATAGAAAATATATAAATAAAATAATAAGGCTTACTTATAAAGGAAAAAGAGTATCAAAAAGAGACATGATTTGGAGAAGATCCCTTATAAAATACAGCCAGAGCTAGTCTTGTTACAATCACACCTTATCAATGTTACTAGTTTTTTTTTAATTTCAAACTTTTTATTTTTCGACTAAAGAACAAATCTCTAATTTTTTTCTGATATCTTTTATACCTTAATAATACGACCTTATAAACTTAAATTTACTTATACCTTTATAAACGACATGCAGATCATTTGATGGTAAGTGATTACTGCCGCCCATGGACATCTGTAAGCAAATTCATATGGAACCGGGGTTCTATCTTTTTTATGTATGGAAGTAGCAAACGAGCATGCAACCCATGATGGTAAGTGGCTACTGCCGCCCATAGACATCTGTAATCAATCCTAGGTAAGATTAAGTCTCACCTAAGGTTAGCCACAGATTTATTGCTACCTCTGAGAACTAAGATGGAATGCCTCGGAAAAGTATGT
This sequence comes from Cecropterus dorantes dorantes, assembly GCA_018249915.1. Lineage (NCBI taxonomy): Eukaryota > Metazoa > Arthropoda > Insecta > Lepidoptera > Hesperiidae > Cecropterus > Cecropterus dorantes. The sequence goes on from DWLI01000153.1 coordinate 26,407, forward strand.
CTCCCTTACCACACCCTTTACTGAGCAGAACACAGCAGCGCATAACACTACTGTTATAAGGCAGAAATAGGTGGTGCTGGTGCTTCCGAAGTCGAACCACAAAGAGTTCTACCACCTTCAAAGGATATCCATACACAACTCCAATGGAACCGAGGTTCAACTCATGAGAATTAAGATGGTCTCGTATTAAAGTCACTCGGCTTCCACATCTCCAACGACACACATAAACTCAAACCATCGTCTTAGGTAGAACCAGTGGCGTGAAGTTGAAAAAAAATATTTAAAAAAAATATTGACTATGTACATTAACCACCAAAAAAAAAGGTCGTCAAACCTAATGCTGCCGCTCTCTAAGTATGCCGTTCAGGATCGCGAGTTGACTTTCAAGGTCTCTTCTAACAAAAAATACAGGTTATTACGAGGAAAGGAAATTTCGCCGCCCCTAATTTGCCGCCCGGGGCAGTCCACCCCTCCCCCCCCCCTCGCTACGCCACTGCTTGTGTTATTCATGGCTGATCTACAAAGTTAAGCGTCGTTGAGCAGAGCTGATTAATAGGTAGGTACCTATCTAACCAGTAACCCCACTGGTTAGGTTATTTTAACTTGTTCTTTGTTTCGCCTAGAAATATCCGTCAAGCTTTCTCTAATTGTGGTAATAGAGCTGAGCGAACTTTTCCTGTTATAGAATCTCAAACTTTCTTCAAGATTAAAGTGACATGTCAATGTACTTTGTTGCGTAAAGATCCTCAAATGTTACAGCAGTGAAATATTTTATACAAAACTACTATAACATATTTTAATACATAACTTAAGTTGAATTGTAAAATGGGAATTTATTGCATTATATTATTTCATTTGTAAAACTAAATAATTTTTCATTACTCGTGACTCTTCAAATCTAGCCCTCTTAACCTCGTGTGTCGCAATAAAGGATTGCATTGCTCTAAGCGTTTCACAGAGAAACATTTATTAGAAAAGCACCTATGTACGACATTAAATTTTAAACTAGGGATTGCAATCCCGCAGCTCATTCAATCCCGCGGGATTACTCAATCCCGCGCAGGCTCCCACGGGAAACCACATCTTTGAAATTACATTATAAAATCAAATATTTGTGAAGAAAACTATATGTACGTATTTGTGTTAATTAGTAGTAGTTTTGTTTAATTTATACTTACTCCTGACAACAATTAGACTTATTCCTATAATAACTGATAAATCAATTTTAAACTTCTCTACATGCTATTATTATGATATCAAT
>DWLI01000154.1:0-27515 GCA_018249915.1 Cecropterus dorantes dorantes
CGGCCCAGGTTCCAAAACTGTAGAGCTTGGTAAGTTTTTTTTTACGATAAAGTCACTTTTGGCCCTTTCTTTGCTATGTCTTTGAAATGATGTGTGCATTGGTAACAATTGTTCTCCAGGCAGAGGAAAAATCGTAGGTTTAATAGAGACCCATAATCTTTCTAATTCTTGAGAAACTTATCAATCTTGACCTGCATCGTAAACTATGGGCTAAATCCTTTTTATGGCGATGATCCTTAGACACACCCTTATGCAAGGCCGAGTCCAGCAGTGTGACTGTAATGGAACAGTAGGTGTAGGTGTAGTGTATATTAGGTACTCGATATTATCGTTGAAAAAGTGATTGAACATCCCTGCCTCGATCGTGCTACCAATTAGTATTAAAATGGGTTAAAAAAATAAATATGAAAAAGTAATGGCTTAAAGTATGCATGATCTAGGTACTATAGTCAATGGTCCTGTTAAGATTTGTTAAATAAAATACCTTTATCGGGGAGCGGGATCTTCACAAGGTACCAAAGTGTTCTCAAGTTCCAACTCTTGTTGCCCGCATAGGCAGGAGATACCGTAGATCTATTCTGGTCCCAAAACTACAGGGACGGTTAAATAAGTACCTAACGTTCACTACGTTAAATAGAAGCTTTAAAAATACAACTATATTATAATTATTTTTATTGATGACGCAGATAAAACCAATTAAGGTTAAAAGCAAATATTTTAAAGAGCGAATCAAATTTGTCAAAGGTTCCGCATATTAGTCCACGTTCTACATTAAACTGCAAAGAATAAACTAAGTTACATTCCAAATAAAAACCTTGAAATCATTGCAATTAAACATTAAATCTCGCACGTTGAAGAACAAGGGAAAATACGGCTTTTTTGCTACCTGGTCACTTAGTCATATTTGAAGTAATTGTCTGTGTTATTAGTGTACACTCGAAACGTTAATTGGCATATGTTAACAGTTTTACCAAACCACTTTATTCCTGTGACATTGTCTGTATGGTAGATACATCTAAAAAAGTAATTGGAAAAAAATTAACCTTGATCTTGGAGAATTTTCATTTAAGTTTTTCTCTACTGTATACGTAATACTCGTACACTCTTAATGGTTGAGGCAATGATAGTCATTTTGGTATCGGAGGAAAATCTACCGGACTTTCTGAGGGACAGACTGGTTTTTGTAACATTTCTACTCACTATAATGCTCTCGGTGGTCTCAAAACTCATAGGGAAGTTTCTGGATCCCAAAACAAATGCACTGATGCTTCTTTGCGTGCGTTAGGACGGAGCAAGTAACATGCATTACAAACGGACAATTTGTGACCACAAAAAATGTCACTCACAGTGAAGAACAGCGATAGCCTGTTGGATTAAAAGTCGGTGTCTTAGGTTAAGAGTTTAGAGTTTATATCTGATGTAGGAATCACAGACTTCTAGGTTATATGTGTAGTAATAATAATAATTATAATATGAATTTTTATGGTAAACGAAGAAATACGTAAAATGTACAGTCATAAAAATTACATGCCTGAAAGTGGAACTGACTTTAGGTGTAGTGTGTGTTAGTTGTAGTGATGATAACGAAGGGCAGAATTTGTTTATTTGAGTTTTTATTTACAGGTGTCGTGCCGTCATTGAAGACACCAGTGAAGTACGATCCAGAGAAAGGATCGAACTCGGAAAAGGCTGATTTCGAGAAGGCCATCGAACTAGCCGGTAAGTTATATTAAAGTTACTGCTATATCCTCTAATGTTTATTCGTAACTCATTTTGTAATGATAAATAATTTGTTTTATCAGTGAAGGATCTTCTCTGAGATACGGAAGAAGGTTTTTCATAATGTTTTAAGTTCTATTTGCTAATAGCTAGTCGATGTTTTAATAACTGATGGTTTTATCACCCTGTGCCAAGTACCTAATAATAAAAAATAGTCCAAATTTGTCGGCAAAAGAGAACACAAAATCCTCCATGATTAAGAATTTTTTACACCTATACTAAGTAACTAAAGAGATGCCACAAACGCTCTCAATTTTCCCCTTATACATACGCCCACTCCGGGCATTAAGATAATATGTTGACAATGTGTAATGAGTACTTAATTTGTCAATTAGATAACATAACCATAGAATCTCAATAACAAACCATTTGTAAGTAAAACCACACCTGCATACCACATTTTACGATGCTACACGTGTTATTAAACATATTACAATGTAATCCAACACCGTGGCTTGTAAAAGTGTAATCTGAAGAGAGGAAGCCGTAATGAGTAGTGATTTATGAATGAAAAGTGCTCGCGTTGCAAGAGACCTCTTGGACGACATTCGACCACGACATTCTGGGAAGGAACTCGTACGACACGAGGAAGGCATGGCTTGTTGTGATGTGTCGGCATTCGTGGAAATAAGCACAAACAAGCGTTGGTATGTCGCGTGATGTTGACTTCCTCTTTTCCCATGGATGTCATGGGGAGGGTTCTAAGAGGGTTAAGAGGGGTTAAAGTATCGTGTGATATCGACTTCCTTCCCATGGATCTCATAGAAGAGGAGTCTAAAGGGTTAAGTGGGGTATGTCGAGAACTGTCGCTGATTATCGCTCTGGTCAGTGGGTTCAGTGATCGTTGCCGATAATGGTCGAATGTTACCACTTGTCATTGACTATCGCCCATCATCGACTGTAGCCGCCTCTCGTCAACAACATTGTTCGATCGTCTATTACTGCCAATTGACGACCATCGGTGATGTTTGCTGACTTTAACTCTCGCTCAATTATCCCCTATAAGCTAAGCTCCCAATGGATTTTTTATATTGTACCTATAAGTATTCGGTTAGCAAATTTTAGTAATTTTCAACAATTGTATACATTTGAAGTATTATTTATACAGGATATGGACGCTTCCACTATTTGCTGCTGGCCGTGTGCGGCCTCGTCAGCACCTCAGAGGAGATGGACGTCATCTCGATGTCCTTCATCCTGCCCTCAGCGCAGTGCGACCTAAACCTTACCACCCAAACCAAAGTAAGTCTATGGTATCTTTTGTAGTTTGACTGCGGCACTAGCGCCTCTCACTCCAGCCTCAAAATAGTATTAGTGAGCACTTGTGCGTCCTATTATGAAAGGTGTGGTAAAGGAGACACATTCATAGAAGGCTTTCCGATTGGTCCTTGGGGCAACACTGCTTTGTAACAGCTGTGCTAGGCGTTGTTCTCTATTAAAGGCCTCGCTCTAGAAACTGTAGTACCGGATGCATCTGTAAACTCAATTACAATCAGCTTGACTTTTGTGGGATGTGAATCGAAATTCTATACATAACACAAAAACGTAGGCCCAATAATAACGCGTTTATTTACTAAAGTTTTACATTTACACAATGCTTAAGTACCTAGTCTAAAAAGTCCTTAACTACATATTTTGCAGAAAGCATATTCTAGTTGTATAGCTCTGTAAAATTATCTCTTTTTGTGAACGTTCAGAAATATTTGTTGAGTAGCTTCCGTAAAACGGTCGTACAAATTGACGGATCGTGCTAAAAACATTTATTATGTTTGCGGTGCATATAAACACATTTTTTACACACAGACGCTACATTATTTTTGTAAAAAATAAATAATCGGAAGTTGTGATACATTAAAACACACGTCATCGCCTTTATGCAGTTTTTATTCATAATGCCGGTTTAATGAAGTCTAGTAAACATCTTGTCCATAACTGAGGATGAACAAAGGTGATTGACATTAGCAATTGTTTAAATATAACGAGGACGTTTATCCTAACATTGTTTTATTCGTAATTGTATGTTTAGGCAAGTTTAATTACTAGATTAGTTAATTATTGGTGAGATCAGCGTTTCTGAAGCTTGTATACGATGTCAACAATTTCCGAATACATTAGGGTATAAAAAATAAGGTGTTTTTTGAAAATATAGCTAGAAATGGCAACGTCATCTATATTATGTTATAAAGCTGAAGAGTTTGTTTTTTGGTTGAACGGGCTAATCTCAGAAAGTACTGATTCGAATTGAAAAAATATTTTTAAGTTAAATAGTTCATTTTGTTTGAATTAAATAGTTCATTTTTGTTCATTTTGTTCACGCTATGTTTGTTTTTTTCTTATGTAGTAACAGATGAAACCGCGTAGCACAGCTAGGTTAATAATAATAAGACGATTTGGCTTGTTTCTGATCGCAAATTGAATCGATTTAAGTAGAGTTGTTTTTTATAGCTATTTAGCAAGCTTCTTTTTTTATTAACACGATCAATTCGTGTAAATAAAAACTATAATTACAATAATTACTAAATAATTAAATTTAAAATTATTTCTTGTATAATATTTTTTTGATTCTTCGTCGTGGCAGCGGTTTTGATTAACGGCGATTTTTACAGGACTAAGTCACCATTTCAAAATATGCATATCACGGGATATACAGTAAAATTTTGATATTCTTGCTTGATCCACTTGTGGAAAATGAATAAGATAAGCCTTTGTAACATCTCACCTGGAAAATAGCCTTCATTCCGTTTTTTGTATAACTTTGACTAACCTTGGAGTAACAAGTTTACGTAACGTTTATCCCGCTTTGAGAAACATTGATCTGAGTAAAGGACATACGGTTCAGTTGGTTTTAAGTAAACATTGAAAGCCTTGACATATACACAGTAACTTATGCTGTTTTAGTTTGGGAAAGCCTGATTCCTTGGAGCCCCGATAAATATTTGCCAAGTTGTTACAGCAATACATAAATAAGTTTCATGTAACTGAGTTTGCGTTGAGACGTTCAATTATGACTTTCAATTAATTATTTAGTAATTTTCCACCTTTTTATCTTGGCCGTATCGAAACGTTATCACCATGCCATCTTTGCAGTATTTGTGCCAAGATTAATTAATAAAACTAATTTTTAAATACTCCCTTCTTCAAAGAACATGATATTAGAAATGTTTACTGTCTAACTTAAGGCATTACTTTTGGGCCAATGTTTTATATAGGTCGTTAACGATCTACAAAGACAAGCAATATCGGTCATAATAGATAGTCTAATGGTTGCTTTTAGAGACAAGAGAGGAACAGTGACATGGAGCTCTACAAAAATAGTTCTCCTGCCAATTCTAAGATGCATTAGCGTCTTTTCTAGTCTTGCGAATGTCCATAGACTCCTGGACTACTTCCCATACCCATGATGGAATGTCTGATTCCCCGCATGCCTTATCTTTAGCTCTAAGTATAAAAAATCAAAATAACGCTTGTGGTTAGTTTTGTAAATTGACAATTGACAAGTTGACAATAACGTTTTTTTACAAAAAAATCTCCAAGAATTTGCGGTGACTTAAGAATCAACATGATGTCATATAATTTCACACCGTTTAAACTTAACCATACGAACCAATGTAGTTCCACAGTGAAAAACACGAGTCTAACCTCCTTAGCAAATATTATTTGGTATATTCAAACAATGTTATTCAAACTTTAGAAATTAGTCATAGATATTCCCGATCAATAAGTCAAAAAGATGATGCAAAGGATAAATATTTAATTATGTTAGGTATACGTTATGTTATATGGATATTAGGTACTTATTTAAAAGCTTTAGTTAGGGTGCAGTACCATTAAAGAGCTATTAACTAGTCGCTAGAAATTATTTCGTACTTCAAAAAAGAACTTACTGCAATATTAATCATATTGCAATTACACCGCTTTCAAAGCGTTGTCTAAGCATACAAGGTAGATATGGCAAGTTTAATAGGAGATATAATAATAGACAGGTTTCAGGTCGCGTTATAATTACAAAAATCCCAAATTTATTACATTTTCCGAATTTAGGTACCAGCTACCTTCTGTGTAACTTGATTACAAAACCCTACAAACCAAAACGCAGCAGCACTTAATGCTGCTGGTACTCCGCCGCAACTATAATATTAACTAAGATGTTTGCCTCATACGAGTATATAAGTGAGTCGGCAACCACACCCTTCTGCCGAAACGCAATAACTGCTTCACGCTAGAAATAGGTGTATGTGGTACTACAAGGTCGGTCTACCCGGTCGAACTACAAGTAGTAAATTTCTGCCGCAGCAGAGGTAGCCATAACTCCGGAGTCCTACCATAAAGGGTTTTACCACTTTAAAAATATGTTTTATCTAATATACGGATTTAAAAAGATCTCAAATCCTTAAATAATTTAAATAAAAATATAGGTACAAATAATTCAATATTATTTACATAATATATGCATTAATTACATTTGCTTATTAAAGGCAAGTAATAATAAAAATAAAATACGTACTTCCTAAGTAGAAATCAATCAAATCAATACAAATTAACAAGGTGGTTGGTTTAATATGTAATTAAGAGTTATAACCTTAGGTACACTTAGTATGAATGCTCAGATCAACAAAGAAGATAGACTAATCCTTCCTAACAAAATTGATCATACTGAGCACTGGCCATTGGTGAATACCGAAGTCAATATTCATCCACTTTCTTGACCGAAAACTGAATATTCGGCGAAATATTTATAAATATTGTTGTTAAATTTATAAATATTGTTGATTATCTTGTTTAATCAAAACTCACCAATTACTGTAGAATCCTGCGTTTCGTTTGAACGCAAAGCGTGCAACCAAGACTATTTTAGAAACACTGAAAAGTTCTTATGTGGAATATAGCAATAATGATGAAAATATTCTGAATATACGGCAGTTTATAAAAATGTTTGCGTAATCGTTTGCTGCTAAAATGCTGGAAATATTATTTTCATACATGAAACTTACTACTGATCAATTTTTTAATTTAAGTATTAAACTAATTTTTTTTCTTTAAAAAATTTTTTTTATGATTTTGCATCAATGGGCCGAATATTACCGAAGCAAAATGTTTGCGGAATATCCATGGCATATCTACAAATACATCTCGCAATAGACTTTCATATTCGATACGTCAAGAATTATTATAGGACTCAAAGTACCGTACGAGTACCGACAAGTTTTGTTTCTCTGGAACCACGCGTGACTTCGTCTTACTTTTTTGTTTGAGTGAAATGTAAATAGCTCATAAAACATAGTGTTACTATACAGGAGTATCATTTACTTAATTATTAAACAATAATCATTATCATCAACATTATGTTCAAGTTATTATGTTGTTACCTAACAGCATATTCATATTGAAGCGACAAGTGATTGGATAATATGTAATGTCCGTAACTTATCATACTAATATTTTACAATTAGTTTGTTTACGTAAAGTAAGTAATGGAAACTACTGAAGCGATTCTTATACTTAATTTTCCACTATTAGAAACACGTAATTCCAGATAAACATAAGTAAATGCTTTTTACGGAGACCGTTCTTTAAACGACGGATGACGGATTTTCATAAATGAGGTGTCGTCGGAGTCTTCTTAATGTGGGAGTGACGCAGGTTATATACTTAATCTTGCCATAAATACTATTATAAAGCTAAGCTGTTAAAGGCTTGTTACTTGGTTAAGAGTGTATATTGACACACTTGAGCTGATGTTTTGAAACCGTTTTTACAAAAATGGTCTGTTTCAGTCACTCTTTCATAGCAAACAGCACCGCTAACTAACTAGCCGCCACCAAACCATCAGTGAAATAGGATAATGCCCACGTTGTTAACTAATCGTGAAGCTTCTTTAGAACTTTCAGCATAAATACGGCCATTTCGTTTAGTTAAATATTGCTGAATTGTAACAATTTTCACAACCGTAAACAAAAAAATCTGTGACCTCCCTTTGCGTACCGTTTAAGTAGTTTTGATTTACCACCCTACTTTTAAACTGTTTTTTAAACTATCAGTTAAGGAAAGACCAGTGCGTCTCTTATAGGCTGCAAGTTCTAAGTCATCTTTTAAAACACGTACATGGTTCTAGGTCCAAGATAAAATCTATTGCTTTCGGATAGGATTTCTTTCTTTCCGTACGAATACTACGTGAACGGTCAAATCTTTTCCTGTCACAAACAGAGGAGCACAAAACGCGAAAATAAGAAATGAACAATCGTTTAAAAACAACAGATTCTTCTAATTCAAGAGTAATATTTTGTTTATTTTTAATTGTAACAGTATTTATGGCCAGACTAAGTATATATAGACATAAATATATATATATATATGACCATTTTTATGTAACGATTTTGACTAAAACTATTCACAGTCTAGGCTATATATAGTCTGCTATAACAGTTTTTACGAAGATTATAAATCATAGATGTTTTATGCATCGTAACACTTGGCAATAATTCAAAAGCCAAGCCTAGACCAATCCCATGTGTTGCGAGCGAAAACAACTTGCAAAAATATCATGGCGTGTTTATCTACCTATACCAACTAACTCATTCCATAATCCTAATTAATTATATTGTTAAGTACTATGTGTTATTACATTTAGTCCTTGACTAATAAAACTATGATTTCAACCATGTAGGTGTATAATAAAGCCGAAAAATGGTTATTAAATAGGTCTCTAACAACTTAATATTTCCGTTTAAAGGCCGATACAGGTGTAACGGTGGTGTCATGGGAATTAAACCACAAAGATTTCTACCACCTTAAAGTCTACGAGTACTAGAAGCACAGAGTAGCGTGGGGTAGCGTGTTCGTAGAGAGACGCGGCCCCGGACGGCATGTATTGCAGGGCGGCAAAATATTATCATTTTTTGTATTGCATAACCACAATTTCCTGTAGGAAAAACATTGAAACTCAACTTGCACCCGTTTGCCGCCATCTGCCTATGGCGGCAAACGGATTTAACTTCGGCTCTGGGCGGCACGAACCCACACAACGACATTACCGCAGAACTATGCGCAGTCCATTATTGACTTTTATACTACATATGTATTTGAATCAGTCATTATTTTTTTTTATATAAAAATATCAAACGATCGTACAATTCACCTAATGGCAAGTAGCTAGTACCGTCCATGGACATCTGCAATCAACCCCAGATAAGATGAAATCTTATTTGAGGTTAGCCACAGATGCGTTACTACCCCTGAGGACCTTATGGTATATCTTCATTACCACACCCTTCAAAGCAAAACACAGCAATGCATAACATCGTGTTTATCGGGTAGAATGCAATCACAAAGCACCTCCGCCACACCTATGTGTGGCGGTGGTGCTTTCGGAATCGAGCCACAAACAGCTTTACAGCCTTGGGTGTGCGGTGGTATTAATTTACTATAATATTTATTTATTTTCCACTATGTGCAGGGATGGCTGAACAGTATAATCTTCATCGGGATGATGGTGGGCGCGTACGCGTGGGGCTCGGTGGCAGACTCGCTCGGTCGCAAGCGTGTGCTCATCGCCATCTCCGTGGTCAACGCGCTCGCCATCGTCGCCTCCTCCTTCAGCCAGAACTTCGAGCTGTTCATGTTGTTCCGGTTTATTAATGGTGCCGCGTGAGTATTAACAGTGTTAATGCACATCCAATACAAATAACTTTATTTACTGCTAGCTTAGTTAGCTTTAGCTAACTTACTTAGCTTTAGTGATCAAAAATTGAATACAAACATAAAAAAGATTTTTTGTTAACTAATAGTCAGATAAATAGATATAAAGACAGAAACAGTAGGTATGTGATTTAGTTTCTACTAGTTTAACCTAGCGGTAGAAATTCAGCTACAATCATAATCAAAAAATAAAGTTTTTTTATACAAAAGAACAAAAACGCTTTAAGAAACTCCCCAAAATGCAGACACAATTTTATTATTTCTAAAAATGCAAACTTCGCATTAGGACCCTTTCATTCTCATTGTGGTATATTTAAAACAAAACTACGTATATTATTATAATTATATAAATGTATATTAATTTCAGCTTGGGTGGATCCGGCCCTGTCATCTGGTCGTACTTCGCAGAGTTCCAACCGAAGAAGAAGCGCGGTGCTATGTTGAGCTTCATGGCGGCTTTCTGGACGCTCGGCAACCTGTTCGTGGCCGGTCTCGCATGGGTCATCATTCCTAGTGGTCAGTAGCTTTCTATATTACTTCTTATATATCCACTCCAGCTCTATTACATCATCAAAGTTATGAAACCAGTTTTTACCCTTTTCATTATTTAAATAGTAACAAATTACGGAATAGAAAGAAACATTTTCATATAGAACTGAATATAAGCATCTATTCAATTAGGGAAATATAAGAAGTGATTCAAGCTTTATAATATTTATATGTCCTGCTTTTGTTTTCTTTTTAACCTACCAATCCAAAGGAAGTAGTTTATCTATTCATCACGTATATTTGTTAAAAGCTATTTATTTCATTTATCGTCCCCATGTCTCGGAAAGAAACTCACTGATGTAAAATGACGATGTTAAAATGTAACGTGTGAAATATTTATTAAGAACAAATATTGATTCATTCCAGAAATCGGAGGAACGACAGGAGGCTTCGTTTACAACTCGTGGCGTATATTCTTGCTGGTGATGTCTCTACCATCTTTCATCGTCGCCGCTCTACTTTTCCTGTTGCCGGAATCTCCAAAATTCTTAATAATATCTGGTAGACACGACGACGCATTAGAAGTATTCCGTGGTATCTACATGATGAACACCGGCCGGAGTAAGGAGGAGTATCCAGTAAAGCAGATCTTAGTAGACGAGCCCATGCACACAAAACCGGAGAAGCAAATAGAAGCTAAGGAACCAAAGTCCAAGATGAAGAGGATGTTCAGCGACATCGTCGAACACAGCAAGCAGCTGTTCGTGCCACCTATACTCAAGTTCACCGCGATCTCTATCACAATTAACTTTACATTCCATATTGGGTAAGTTTTATTTAAATATATATATCCGTCATAAAGATAGAAACCGTCATAAGTACTCTAATTACTCCTAACTAAAGTTAATTGTGGATTTTGTCCGCGAATACGTAATCCCTTTATTCCTTTTATAAATAGTTATTATTTTTTTTATAACGTCGAAGCAAGCAGTTTGCATCCGCTTGGTGGTAAGCGGTCACAGCCGCACATGGACATCTGAAACCAACTTCATGTAGAACAGGAGTTCTATCAAAAGGTCAATCACAGATGCGTTGCTACTCCCGACCACCATTCGATTGAAGGGGTGTCACACATAAATCTCTCAGAGGTTCGATGATATTTGGCCCCTAATGTTTCATTAATGAATGTCCCGTAATCTATCGTTTAATGTACTAAACACCAGTTTTGTACTATATTGTAAATTCGTCCCAGGTACTACGGCCTGATGATGTGGTTCCCGGAGATGTTCAACCGTTTCGACGAGTGGTCCCGCACGCACGACAACGCGGAGGCGGACATCTGCCAGGTGACGGCCTACGTCACGCAGTTCGGCACGCACTCGGCGGAGGCGAGCTGCGACTCGCACATACACTCCGACGTCTTCATGGAGTCTCTCATCACCGTCGCGGCCGCCATCCCCTCTAACATCTTCGCTGTGCTGGGTATGGATAGACTCGGCAGGAAGTTCTTCTTGGGTAAGTTAATAGCTCCAGTACCCAACCAACCGTATTTGATGCTCTCGCAAATTGAATTGTTATGCAAATCTTTGAGAAAATGTCGCTACCGCTTATCAGGCGACTTTCCGCAACTTATCAAGAGATAGCGCTACAAGTATTCTGAATCACGCTTCAGAAGTATCTATTCTTAACACCTTGCGTGTGGATATACAAGCTCTAAAATGAGACTGTCCAAATTTTAGTGATTCTTAATTGAGGTTGACCACAAATGCATTGTTACCACTGAGGACTAAATTTTATTTCCAATAATTAAATAAGTATTTTCCTATTTTCCGTAACACTGCGTTATTAGATAGGATTAGATGAGGCGGTCAAGCCTCCGCAGTTCATCCACCTTCAAATACATTTACGCAAAAATAAAGAGATGGAAAAATAAAGATAAAAAATATTAAATTTGTATGCAATTCACACGCGGCCCAAGTTAAACTTAATTATTATTATTTCGCATATAACAAACTTGAGGTTTTATACAAGCTACGAAATACAATAGTTAGCGTGATTCAAATATGTACAGCGCCATCTATTTGTAGCGCCGATAACAGTTTTAAATAACAATGTTTCTAAACAAGTTTCACTTCAAAAACTGCTTACTGAATAAGGCTTACACTATTACAATTACTTACTTACCCATTATGAATATTAAACACAATCCTATTGTCCAAACGAGACCTCGAATAGACACTTACGCCTTTTCCTTTTAACCAAAAATGGATATCGGAATGATGCATCGTCTATTTTGATCGTACTGCATGCTTCATGGACTTTGAAATATATTTTTTATGTCCTTAAATGTGCCAGGATGGTTGAAAATAATAATTCTGGATCACAAAAATGCATAAAGCGGTCCATGGCATAGTTTGAAAATCGCTGATCTAGTGAATAAAATCGGCCACAGATTTTTGCATGGAAAAATATTTTACCATCATTGCAAATTTATGTCGATCTGTGTAATATTACATTTGAACTTAATGTCAAAATATCGCACAGTAAGAACGAAAAGAAATTTCACGTTCGATTGAAATTAAAATTTTGGGCAAATTGAGTGAAAATACTAAAACTGCAATTATTAATGTATCGTCTATTGAGTTAGAATATTATCAATTTTGTTTTTTTTTTTCCAAAAAATGCAAATTTAAGTTTAAGTCTTTTTTTTTATCCGACTGCGTCAAAAGGGTAATATTCTCAACGTACGAATTATGACAAACGACAGGTCTCAGATTTTATGATTGAACATATATTATACCTTTTATTTAAACCTTTTTTTTCATATTTTCAGTGTTCGCAACATTCTCAGCTGGTCTTTGCTCGGCTGCGATGTACTTTGTGTACAACAAGACTAACAACCTGATCGTAAGCGCCATCTTCAGCTCCGTCATCTCCTGCGGTAACGCCTCGCTCGACTGCCTCATCACTGAAGTCTTCCCCACAAACTTACGGTAAACTTTTTATGAACACGAAGTATATACTAGTAGATAGTAACTGAGTAAATACATAGGAGCAGTGGTTGAATAATGGTTGAAACTCGGCCTCTCAATCGAGGGTCCGAGGTTCGAATCCCAGACACCACTGATTTATCTAAAATTATGTGCGTATTACAAATAAATTATCACTGCTTTACGCTGAAGGTAAACATCGTGAGGAAACCTGCATACCTGAGTTTTCTAAAAAGAAGAGTTCTTAAAGATGTGTGAAATCTACCAATTTGCACTTGGCCAGCGCGGTGGACTATGGCCCTGAATTCTCCCATTCTCAGAGAAGAACCGTGCCCAGCAGTGGGACAATGATGGGTTGACAATGTAACTGAGAACATGGCCTTGCATTGTGATGATAAATTAAGGAATGAGTATGTTTGCTACCTCATCGTAAGTGGTCACTGTAACATCTATAATCAACCCTAAGTTGATTACAGATACGAAGGCGACAGCGTAGTGAAATCGTGTGATGCAGTCTACCTTTAATCATTGGCGAATGCACACATTTGCCGCCAGTAGGCTACCATTCGTCATTACCCTTATTTTAATAATTTAACTCAGCGAAAAAAGGGATCTAAATATACCGCCGCGAACAAAACGAGACCCGAGAGTCATGGAACTTATTCTTTTTAGTTTTGCCGCCCCGTAAAAATGTAGTCAACATATTCAAATAATCTTAGAAATTGATGGATGAAAGGAATCGATACGTAAATCCGCCACTGCCTTTATCTTCAAAAACTCAACGGATTTATTTTTAACCGACTTCCCAAAGAAGAGAGCCTATTTCTTCGTCGTTTATATTTTTTATGCAACGCACGCGAGAAAATATATCATCCCTTGCAGTAGTGGTAGTAATAATAGCAGTAATAACAATTGTAGTAGTATATTAATAATAGTAGTTGTACAGTCATATTGGGTAATATCAAATTTCATTGCAACTTTTAATACAACTGGTTTTATAATTTTAATAATTCGCTAAATAAGAATTCAATGTAACCCATGATATTAAAGTTTTTAAAATTCAAGGATATTTATTGTCCAAAAGCGTTTCGTTCGAAGACATCCCACATTTCTTCCTATAAAAGGACATTTATTCTTCAACAAAACATATAATGAAGTTATTCCATTCTTTTATATTTTAGAAAAATCTGAGAAAATCATGCAGTTACCCAACTTGACGTGGTAATGTAATCGCGTGTTTTCATAGTTAATTGGTATTGAAATTAGGCACTCGAGAGAACATATTATCCATGTGTTAACAGTTTATTGATTTTTTATTATGTTGCAGTGCAACCGGCGTGGCCGTGTCCATGGTGGCGGCGCGGCTGGGCGGCATCATCGGCAACGTGGTGATCGCGGCGCTGCTGGACTCGTACTGCCCGGCGCCCACCTTCATCGTGGCGGCGCTGCTCGCGGGCGGCGGCCTCATGTGCCTCTTCCTGCCCAACACCACGCGCCAGGCGCTGCAGTAACCCATCAACCCGCAGAGGACTGTTCACAGGGAAATGTTGTCAACAGGGGAATGTCCTCAGGGGAATGTTGTCCACAGGGGAATGTCCTCAGGGGAATGTTGTCCACAGGGGAATGTCCCCAGGGGAATGTTATCCCAATATTTTCATAGTTTCAAACGTTGTGCTGTAATGTTAATCTGTTAGGTGGATGATCCCACATCCGCAGTATGTAGAAGTTGGGTAGGACTACATTCGAATAACTAATAATGACCTATGAAGTACTTTTAATATATACCTATACCATCAAATATTACTCTATTGTTATTAGTGTTATTCAAAGTTCTGAGAAACAATCATATGAAGAAAGTTTCAATCCACAAAAGAACGAGAATTTCCACGAAATGTCATTCTTAAATGGCGCGTGAGTTCCCCATCACCATAATGTTTAGTCTTAAGAACTACCACTCAAAACAATGTTCAGAGGATTATAAATATGCTGTAGTAATCTAACATGAAAATCGTGAAAACCCTACCAATAAAAAGTATGAATACATATATATAAAAAGTATTATATGTATTCATGAGTTAGTAAGTTACAAATCCTCAAACTTCATAACGAGTGCAGCCTGTCGTGATAATCATTACTTCCATCGAACTAGTTACTCCTGTAACTAATGTAGATAGTTTGTTCATATTTGTACAATAATTTTATAATAATTTAAACGCTTCTAATTTATGAAACGTTATTTATGGAACGAGCGACATTCCTAGCAAATGACTGTTGTATGTTATAAACTTTTTCCATCTGAAAGTCGCATCCAAACAGATTCATGTATTTTTTTATTCGAAGTATTATAGGTTAAGTGTCGTTAATTGTCATTTCATTGTTACATTCAATTATATTTACATCTATAACGAATTTATAAATAAAATATTGTTAACGTAGTTTGTATTTATGTAGTGAATAAAAATGTAAAGCAATAAAGTGAGATGTTTTCATGTCGGAATTCTGTCACTCATTTCTTAAAAATGTAAAACCCATTACGTATTATATAAGTTTAAGAAATAAAAATATACTATTTGAAGCAATATAAAGTACTTTTTTATTTCTATACAACACAAACAAAATCGAAATAAAAAATAAAATTGAATAAATTTTATTTATTAAAACTTTAAACTACACGAGTTATTACTAAAGACTCCATTTTCATAGTACTTTAATAGATCTAGAATCTGACATAGACCACTCAAACAAAATCAATGTGCCTTTGACATACGTTTAAAGTTAATTTAACAAATATTGTACTTAATAGTAGAACTACTTATAATGATATACGTTCCATACAAGTTATGGTTCACTGAATGACGCCGCCGACAGGCGAGATGCCGGTACATAATGTAATAGCACAGTTCACATGTACAAATGTGTAATCCTACACATATTTATATTTCAAAGGATTGCTAAACGTTATAAAAATATTGCAATATACTAAACTTTCATATATTACACGTACATTCCAACAATATCATAATTCCATTTAAATTTACAATCATAAATCCTTAACCTAAATTTCTATGCAGTAACGCATTGTATACTATTGTTGTCGCGACGAGTCCAAAAAAAGAAGTGGTATATCACATTATCCCCTTTTACACTAAATATATACACAACGATCTATTCGCGCACGTTTAGAACGCACCATAGTTCCAGTAACCGTTTACAGATAAAATAGATTTCAAGATATCGAACAAATCAAGTGAATGAATCCAGTTTCACGAACATTTTGTTTTATAATTGTTAAAACTTAACCTATTGCACATTTTGTAATATCGTTAATGTTACAAGTAGATAAGAAACGCCTAAATAATAAATAAATCTTGTCTCCAATATTCGGGATATAAAACAGTTCAGAAAAAGGCCATGTGCTCGAAGCACATACACAACCCCTATTTAATATCACTCACTGAAATTTGAATCTGTGGTTGAAGGGAAATTTCAGTGGATACCTCGGTTTCCGAGCCCGTGGTTAGTAGCCGTCGCGACCACTGGCTCCCGTCTTCAGTCTCCGATTCCCGCACGTCCATCGACGACGGCGAACCGACACCGCTCTCTACTGACGATACTATTCTCTCGGCAACCTCGTCCGTCAGTATAGGCATTGATTTCCCCACGGATTCTTCTTCGGTGAGCAGGGGCATCGATATCGGGCCTCCCATTGGCAATTCCACTTCTTCTGTCGTCACGAAAGACATATCAGTGCTCGGCGATGGCAGCAGCGTGGTTCCGTAATTATTATTGCTTAAAGGATCTGTGGTTTTAGGCGCTATTCTTGGATCCGTAACCGTAATAGGTAGCTCTAGCGAAGTCGGAACCGTCGGTGGCGTGACACCAATAACGGCAAGTCCGTCTTCTAGATTAGATGGCAGGGCCGGTTCACTAATTTTGGTCGGTACTTCCACAGGTGTCATAATGGGTTGGTTTAGTGTGGTACTCGTCTCGGAGACACGACAGTGAACCGACACGTTCGCATTCAAATCGCGGAAGTCTGGGGCTTCGTCGCGTGTATTGTCACCGTGGAAAACGTCGCTGTTGGCGAGAGCGGCTTCTAAGATATCTCTGCGCTCCGGTTGTTGGGCGAGCGCCGGCACGGCTTCAGCCATCGGAACGAGTTGATTATTCTCCAGAACCAAGGGTCGATTGTCGATAGGCGTAAAGGTTCCATTGTCTTCAACACAAAGGTAGAAAGAACCGGACGGACCTCCGAAGTGTTCCCCTGGTACTGCTAGAAGTTGCCCATCCGAGAGTGCAGGGGGTGCGGGGGCTGGCGGGGGGGGTTCAGGTTGGGGGATCGTCGTCTCTATTTGACGAGCGATAGCAGTAGACGGCAGAAGTTCCTCAAAGTTTTCTAAATTCGAATACGACGAGCCCGAAGCGGCAGCTGGCGTTAAAGTAGGCGGTACGATTGTGGGCGCAACTGTATTCGATATCGGACATAGAGCTGGCATCGGCGTCGGAGCCGGCGCTATCGGTATCTCTTGCTTAAGTTTCTTCATTGGCGTTGGAGAATCCACTACCTGTTTCCTTACTCTAGGTTTTTGTATATTCGATACTAATGTTTCATTTGGCGAAATATTTATTGTTTTCTGTACAACTACTTTGTTGCCACGAGTTGGAGCCGGTATCGTCTTTTGTATGATTTGACCGGTTCGCTGTAAATGTTCAAACTGTGCAGCCGTCAACTGCATCATAGCACCAGATTTTTGTTGGAAAAATATTAAAGGCTCATTTGTTTTCTGTTGGATAGTTTGAATAAGTTTCTTGGGTTCACTAGAGATTATTCGTTTCGGAGCTGGCCTTATTTCGGGCATCGGAGCTATATTATGTGCGGTGGTAGTGACTCGGCCTCCTACAATCAGTTGACCTTTAGATGTAATTATAGCGCTCTTTTGCTTTGGTTCAATTCTAGTTGGATTTTTTATAGAGGCTACGGTTGTCGCTACAGTTTTATTGGCACTACCCGGGGTTGCAGTCGATATTCTATGAGTTATTGTTTTTAATTGTGATAAATTAGGTTGTTGTTTATGTGGAAATAGTATTTTCTCGTGTTCCGGTTTTAAAACTATTCTAGATTGTGCTCCTTGAGCGTTAGTAATTATCATGACTGTATTACCAGGAGACGTAGCATCGGAGACCGATGGTACGAGTTTTGCGGAAACAGGCTTATTGTCAGCTACATGTAAGGGAGACTCGATACCTTTACCAACAAGCATATGAGCTTTTCCCGTTTGGGGATCAATAACAATTTTTTGAGTTCTACCTGTACGAGGTGCGGCTGTAGTTGGAAATAGAATAAACTTTTCTTGCTTACCGGCATTTTGGGCAATCGGTTGGATTAATGACGGCTGTGGTTTTATTTCTTTAACTGGTACGGGTTGTTCCTGCGGAGTTTGCTTTGTCATAATGATTTTTTGTTTGCCACTCGTCTTATCGATCACTAGCATCTTAGTTCCACGTAATTTAGATGACTTAGATAGAATATTTGGTGTTGTAACTTTGTTTATTTCAGTCACAGGATTCATTATTAACGTTTTAATTTCTGGTTTAGAAGGATTTTGGGGAGTTGGATTAATAGGTAATTTTTCACTTTCAATTATTGTCTGTTTAGGTTTAGGTTTAATTATCTTTTGCTGATTGGATGGATTCGTTATTATGTTACCGTCTGACATAACAATTGGCATTTTTTCAATGCTCTCTGGAGTTAAAATGTCATCGGATAGCACTATAGGCATAGAATTTATATCGAACATAGCGTCTTCTGTGCTCGACGTATCATTAGTAACTTTGGTTGCTGCGACTGCTGGCACAAGTGATGCATGCGGCTTTAATTTCTGTAACTTTGCGGGAGGTTTTGCTATTTTCCTAACTTTTTGTTGAATTACAATTGTATTGGGATCGGGCGGCGCGTCGACAGCTGTTTGAATAGTATACGTTTGAACAGAGGCTCCGTCTTGAGGAGTGTTGTTACTGCGAGAGAGTATTATTTTATCTGGAGTTGCTACTTCTGTTACATTGTTAAGCAAGTTTTTATGAGGTGTATTCGATCGACGAATTATTATCTTCTGTTTTGGCGAAACTGACTTGTTTGAAATTCCAGACTTGCCAACATCGAAGTTCAGAATCTTTTCTTTTGCTGGCAATATAACTTGTTTTGTTATTATATTAGGGGTTGTTGGCTTCGGCCAGGGCTCTTCTAGGATCTTCAATAATTTTGGTGATGTTGTTTCGAAAGAAACATTCTTGCCATTTGAAGCTTCATTTGTCTTATCAGCAGATAATAATGGCGCTTTCCGCTCTAACGTATTCTTATTGACAATAACTTCATGATCTTTGACGGGTTTGTACGTAAATGATTTGGGTTTTTCTTTTTTATTTGAATTATTAATTTCACCTATATTTATTTTATGTTCTATTGATTCCGACATTTCTACCAAGGACTGAGCTGCATTAAGATTTTCACTTTTTTCTTGTTCGGTTTCAAATCTTGATGTAAGGTTATCAGTGTTCATAATTTGATTGGATGGAATTTCTTTATCTTCTGTACAACTTTCTTCTACTTCCATCTTATTATTCTCTAAATCGACATTGCTACTAGCAAATAAAATATCTTCATGAAATTGTTTCTTTAAACTTATATTATCCTGAGTGTCTGAAATAATCTTATTCTGAATAGTCGTTGAAGGTAAATTAATAAGAGTTTCCGCTATTTGAAGATCTGATTCTGAAGGAATATTTTCCGGTACAATTCTTGGTGTGTTTTCTATAATTTCATCATTTTGAATATTTTGACTTTCATCAGATGCATTTATTTCAGATTTATTGGCCATATCTTCATTTATATATAATTCATCTTTATTCTTAACAATATCTTCAACAACTGTTTCACTAATACCGTCATGCGCTTCAGTGTCGCACGAATTCACGTCTTCTTTACCATTATTTTCTTTGTCATTAGTTTCAACAAAACCATTAATGGTTTTTGGTGAATCTTTATTATCATCTTCAAACAAATCTTCTGGCAGGTCGTTACTGATAATTTTTGTTACCCTATCAGTGTCACGGGACACACTTAATAAGGCATCGACAGCTGACGCCGTAGACTCATTCATATAAGGTTCAGTTAAACGCTCAGAGGGCACCGTTATTGCTTTAGGAATAACTGATGGCACTTCAACATTGTCTTCAATTTTATGGGTATCTTCATTCTCGTTACATACATTTCTATTATCGACTTCATCTACAGTATTGTTACATAGATTATCTTCACTATTGGTCGGATTATGTTTTTCAGTTATATCATTAGTTACTTTTTCACTAACATCCTTTTCAAATGAAATATCATGTAGCACTTCATCTTGTCGTTTTTCCGATTCCTTGTTAATTGTATCCTGTGATTGCTCTTTTAACTCGACTTCATCTATATTACATCTAGTGTCAGTTTCTTTTTCTTTAGGGGAAATAATTATATCCAAATCATTATTTTTCGATTCTTCAAATTTAGTTTCAAAAGAATTTTTCACTTCTATTTCAATCTCTTCATATTTAGAATCTACCTCTTTTGGTGAAGAACTGTCCTGTAATTGATCTATTACATCATCAGTTTTAGTAAGGTGTTCTACCTCAATCTGAGTTATAGTGTTTGGAGAATCTCTGTTTATTTTATCCGAGATAATTTCTTTTTCTCTCAGACTTTCTACCTCCATCTGATCATGATCATTAGTAAGTTTTTCAGACACAGAACTAAGACCTATAGATGGCGTAGGTGAACTTGTGAAAAATTCATCCGTAAAATTGTCTATTGACATTTTCTCTTTTTCTCGCATTTGTGCGGCCTCCGCCTTCATCTTTTTCAATTGAATTTTGGGTGCCAAACGCGCTATTTTTACTGGCTCTACAATAGGTGGAGAAATTCTATTTTCAGGTGTTAATATTTCAGATCCATTAATATCTTCTGACATGTCCATTCTTTCTGCGTTCAACTGCTCTGCTACATATTTTCCAATTGCATCTTGGCTTCTAGAGTGTCGACTACGAAAAAATGTTTTCGTTTTAAAAATAGTCTTAGGAGGTTGTGTTTCTGTGGGCGGTGGTTTTTCTGGAGAGTTAGTCGCTTCTATTACGGCCTCTGGTTTTTTATCTGGGGACTTCACAATCGAAGGCTCGGGAAAATTTTCCTCGACTTTCAATGGCTCGGGAGCTGAAGGCAACTCTGGAACTGTTGTCTTATTTAGAAGCTCAGCAACTTCTCTTGCTACTTCATCATCATCTAAACTAATGCTTTTTGTATCTTCTTTTCGTTTAGGATTCTTCACACGTGGAATTTTTCTTCCTACATCTGCTTCTTCTGGCCAGTCCTCGTCCTCACAGAATTCGTATTTGGAATCACTTGACGATTCTGGTTTCTCTGCTACTAGTAAATCTTCAGAACTTTTCGACACAGGAGTAGGAATTTCTATAGGGACTTGTGCTTCCGGTAGTTCCGCTGGAGCCGCTTCGGATAAAGATTCAGCTGCAGCCGCCACTTCTGGCGATCCAGTCATCACCATTACTGACGATTCATCGTTTGAATCATCATCAATATCCCAATCAGCTAAAAGACTACTTTTTATTTCCTCATCTGTTTTCACCTTTTTCAACTCAGTGACAGGTTTATCCTCTGCCACACGTTTCTGACTTACGCTTTTCTTCGGTGTTTTTTCAGTCTTTTCTGAGCGTGACTTACGTGACTTGGATGTTTTTGATGTATTCGATTTTAGGGTCTTAGTTAATTTTTTCCTTACTGGCGAAGGTGTGTATGGCATAAATGTAACGCTGTGTGTCTTATTGTGAAGAATGAGAACGTTTAACCGTGTGGTAGTAAATGCGCAAGCATGACATGAGTAAATGCCTGAACTTGACATTTTTGGCGTGTTCAAGGACTGGGTGGTTGGTGTAGATACAGGTTGTTCAGTGGTTACTTTAGTCTCATCCGCTGGTTCGGAGCCAGCACGGCTTGTGGATGGTGTTGACGCGGTTTCCGAAGACATAGATTGTGATGGAGTTGACTGTGATCCTTGCACCAATATGTGTACTTTATAATTAGGCTTGTCCACGTTTATCTGTAATTTATAAAAAACATATTTTAGAATCAGAATAAATAACTAAAGCTTACTCTACAAAATCCATGTTATTACATACCTTTCTGGTGGGAGTATGACTTCCAAACGAATCTGAAGGTCTCCCTCTGCCACCACGTCCTGAAGCATTAAAAGTTATAATTATATATAAATATAAAGCAAGAACCCACATTATTTATGATACAATTTGCAGACATTTAAAATAGATTGCACAAAAAGTAGGACTTACATATTAAGTACTTAGTAGTATACTGCAGCAACTTACTTAGTACTTAAATTAAAAATCATTACTACAAATAGCATATAGCCTAAGGATACAAAGGTATTTTTTAAGTGATAATATTTCACCAACAATTATTGTTATTAACAATCGTATCAAAGGCATTTGAATTGAATATTTTAAACTAAAAGTTACATAGTGATACTTTTAATACTTGTAGCTACTTTATTGTGTTGAAATATTCTTAGGTATAAGATAGATTTTCAATAATGTCTACATTATGGAAAATCTATAATATCTATCTCTATCTATCTATGGAAACAATATATAATAAATAGTCATTTATTATAATAATATGGTAAACAGTAGTAGAGAAGATGCAGTTACAATGTCGAGAAAACATTAATACACAATGTCTGTGCTAACACAGGATTGTCTAAACTTGTGCTGTTTACTATTTGGTAATGTAGGTGTTATAAGCTTTATGACGATAATCATAATTTTGTAAACAAAGTGGCGTGTTAAAGGGTAGGTACTCTCTTAATTAAGAATGATGACTCTCCAAGTTGACGACCCGCGTGGCGGGATGGTCACCATACCAGTATGAGGGGCAGTGGGTCCTGGGTTCAATCCCCGGCCAGACAGACATTTGAATGACGAATTTACATTTCTGTTCTGGGTCTGGGTGTTTGTGTATTCGTCTTTGTGTGTCCATGGCACCCACGACACAGAAAAAATCCATAGTGCGCGGCTATGAGTGTAGAAAGCGCGCAGAGTGTTATTTCTAAGTGCCAGTGATAATGAATTGTTCTTA
Source organism: Cecropterus dorantes dorantes (assembly GCA_018249915.1). Lineage (NCBI taxonomy): Eukaryota > Metazoa > Arthropoda > Insecta > Lepidoptera > Hesperiidae > Cecropterus > Cecropterus dorantes. The sequence continues at coordinate 23,152 of DWLI01000154.1, forward strand.
TGTCGAATGATAGCATTGGATAATGTATCAATATTTCTTACACAAAATATACAAGTTGTGATCTGAGACTAATTTAGCTCCTAGGCATAATCCTAGCCTCTAGGAGCCTATAGGAGATCTCAATATGAAAACGAAACAATAACAATAGATCTAAAATCATATTCCCTGTCACTGATTAGAAAATAGTTAGTAGGAATGAGTATGGTACCTTTTTTGTGGGACATTGGTGTTTTCTTTGTAGGATCTCCAAAAAGGTTAGCATAGCTTTCTTTCTTAGTTTCTTGAAATTCATCTCTAGTCAATATTGTGATGTCTCCGCCCACAGCTGCTTCAGCCCGGATAACATCTTCCGGAAACTTCTCCATGTGTCCATGTTTTGTCCTGTACATATCTAACAAAAAAATCTTACATTATTAGAATATCCAATAAGTAAGTGTGTCTAGGTTTACAATATGATTGGAAACACTTAATAGCTACTAATTTGAAGATTTAAGTGATACCAGTTGACAGTTATTTTTTAAATGTCATTTAGCATAATTTTTATATCAATATATAAATATAAATAGACTAATAATAGATAGTTCTAGACTAATGCAGTTCTCTTTTAATTCTCAGCCAGGATGAATTTATGGATGGAAAAATGTGCGAATTACTGATTATAAATAAACTCATTGATTTTGCTATATTTTCAATGTTGTAAGTTTAACTTACTTAATGGTGTAAAGCAATATATTTTAATTAATAATACATTCATTTTAACAATTGTTTACAATTACACTTATACATTAGGGATTTATGATATAGGACCAAATGAGTATTTTTAACTCTTTCAAATATTCCTCACATTTCTTTTGAGTACTAAAGTTGAATAGTTTGTTATACAATGCGAGGTTTCAAGAACATTGATGGACATGATAAGAAATACAACGAGCAACAATGTGATTGTGTGGTAGATCTTTATCCTTACATGGCTATTTATACGTAAAAGTTATACTGATTATTTGTTTGTGGTTTCCCAATATAAGTGATAAATTGGTATATTGGTATTTGTGGTACTTAACGTTTAACATTTTGTTTGTGTTTTTGCATGTTTTATGAATGTATCATACGTGTCATATTTATGAAAGTGAAGCAGCTTTGATAATATAGTGTGTGCAGTTTGATCCAACTTAAAAGACAGGATAATTTATATGTTATATAAATTATATGTCACTTTGTTTGTCCGCTAAAGACTCCTAAACTACTGAACCGATCTCAATCAAATTTGCACACCATGTGCAGGTAGATCTAAGCTTATATTCTTATTATAAATAAATTACAAATAACGTTGTTTGTCCGCTATGGACTCCTAAACTACTAGGTATGTAGAAGTTTAGGAGTTGACCATGTTGTAATCTGTTAGATGGTATTTTTGTTAGATGTTTTTAGGGTTCCGTACATGAAGGACAGGGCACTTTTGGGTCTATCTAGATATATAGACAGACCCCAAGAGTAAAAACAGATCCCTCAAAAAAGTATTGAACAATTAAATAAACATAATCAATCATAATCATTTTAATATTCACTTAAAAGGTAAGGTATAGATTATAATAGAGTATACATGTTTCATCAGATTGGCATGCAAATTGATTTATATGTACATACATACCCAGTAAAAACATAGGCCTCTGTGTGGCAGTTGGGTAATAAACCCTAACATTTAGTACTAAGAACAACTAAGAGGGCACGGGTCTGCTAGTTAAATTAATATATTTTAATAAATAATAACATTTTGTTAATTTAAATGATAATGTATAACAGTTAATTATGGCAGTTAAATAAATTAATTAAGTATATTAACATACAAAACACAATCAAGATGCATTCAGGTGAAGATAATGTTTGTATCAAGTAAGTTAGCTTGACAATCTAGCAGGGACAAGCCTAAATGGGGCCATTGTTGTAACGTTTAAAGCATGGTAAAGACGTTCTGATGTCTGCTTGTGGCGTAAGCTGATTTGCTATTTTCCAAGATATTAATCAATTAATAAGATTTTAATTATCTCATCGATTTGACGCAGAACCCCTGTTCTTTTAAAAATATTAATCTTATGAATGTGGTAGTGTAACAATCATCTTTTAGTAAAAGCAAATACCCGCATACTTGTTTGTTTGAAATTAATGTCTTTATTTTGTATAGACAAACAGACGCATTTATACTTATTAGGTCTGTTACGATACTTCTTTTATACTATCGACATCTCATCAGACCGTTTTAACTTCTGTTAATGAACGAGAGCTAAAAAATGTTTTCAAAGACGAGTAATGGCTTCTAATCTGCACTAAACCTGGGTTGAAAACTATTGCTTACCTCTCCCATTATAAAAATATGTATGTGTCGAACAGAAGGACAACAAAAGGTGTATGTTGATCGTATGTGAATGTTATATAATGTACAATAGTATAGTTACATAATTGTATAACTTACATAGACCCTTGTTGATGAATTCATCTTTACGGCTACAGTTGTATTTGTATATGGAGTTGAGATTCTTCACATATTCGCTGTAAAGTTGAAATAGATGGATTTAAAATCAAATTCTTTGTATAAAAATGTGTTCAAAACAATTTTGGGTAGTATTCAAATAGCATACAAATATCAGTTTCATAATTTAAAGTAGGATATAAATAAGCAACCACACAATAGGTGCTGTTTCAATAATACATAATTGATTGATATTTACATATTGCATACATACACATGGTGAGATTACATCTAAACAGAACCATACATCACAAAATACCAAAAAATAGTGCATGAGAGGTTTGGGCATACTATTTGCATAATCTTTATATACATACATAAATATTTATTAAATCACGGTTATGGTACAACCACGTCTAAAGCATGGCTGGAGATATTATTTTTTGTTCATACACCAGTTCGGCAGGAGAGGTTATATTGGTAAACTTACTAAGCATCTTCTTGGAAGAACTTCACGACAGCGATTGGTGGTTTCCGAAATGACGGCAAGACATCAGGCGGGAGCTTCTCCGCGCCCACGACCTCGCCGGGCCACCAGCAGGATCCCAGCTTCACCCATACCACCTCCCCGTCCAAATAATTAATTTCAGTTTGTTCACACATCACCACTTATCTGTTCAGGTGAAACGTACGACCATATTTTGTGCTATAGTCACTTAGGTCGAGAGCAACTGTTATTGTAACATCGTCCAATGTTCCCGATACACCATATGTATTATAAAGTAAAATCAACGTATACCACCAGATAATACAATTTCTTTAGATTTCGTTCTGTAATTGTCAAAATAGTTGCAAAATAGTACTTGTAAATAAATTCACCGACTGCGTACGAAATTATTTCGTGAGCTAGGTTGGGTGGTACCATTGATAAGTCAATTTCAGTACTTTTAAGACAAAATAATATTTTTAACATTATATCAGTGTTGAATAGGCATTATTAAATTAATTAAGACGAAATCTGTCATACTTTTATATTTTATTCAATATTACTATAATATGTAGTGAAATTACTTCAACGGATATAGATATAAGGACAGCGTCAGCACATACCAACATTAAGAAAATAAATCCTTCAAGAAATTCTAATTAGAAAGTGTTGCCATGAGAAATAATGACGAATTAATCCAGAATCAGTCACTATTCAATCCTCTTCTAAACATTGAAAAAAATTGCTGGTGTGTATGTAAAAATAGGAAAACATTATATTATATTTATTTATAATAATAATAATTTCCTTAAAATAATCTTTCATAAAATAATGTTTTAATAATAATTTATTACTTGTGTTACTAGCTTTAGGATGGCTTTGTTCAATATTCGTAGCGTTTCAATTATTATATTTCCTACAAATACAAAGTTTATGATAAATAATATTTGTTTTTGATCTTAAAAACAGTGTATCATAATGAGTTTAAATTATTGAAAATACTGTCAATATCAGAATAATTTTAATCGCAAACCCGAGACGTGAATAGCTTTTTCACCCATAGAATTCGTTCCGAAAATGTTCTACATTCAGACTAAAACACATAATACATTTAAAGTTAGAGGCGGTTTAAGCTGCAATATTTTTCTTAAATGATAAATGTTTACACCATCACAATAAAGGAATACAAGAGCACACCTCTCTAGACTTAAGATTTGAGAATGTGTTTATGTGGAATGCAACACTTCACCCTAAGTTCATTTTATAGTTATTAAATTAATGTAAAATTGTCCTTTATTAAGTGAAGTTAAAATTAATTAAATGTTTCAGAATATTTTAGACTTCTTTATCTTTTGAAGTGAAACTTCTTTAGAATCGTTGTGATTTCAAACCTGATGCAATGGAAAAAACGAC
>DWLI01000155.1:0-27336 GCA_018249915.1 Cecropterus dorantes dorantes
AACGATAAGGCAGACGGGCTACCTGATGGGAAGTAGTCACCGTCGCCTATGGACATTCGCAACGCCAGAGGAGTCACCGCCGGCTTGCATCGCCGGCTTTGAGGGAAAGTTCTTTTGGCACCTTTCTTGTAGAGCCCCATGTGATAGCGTTCCAGGCCTCTATGTTAATGCAAGTATAAGCTATGTGTCAAATTCCAGCGTAATCTCACCAGTTCGTGAAAGAGTAACAAACACACACACATCCTCAGCTTTCACATTTATAATATAAGTAAGATTAAATTGCTATCTACAATTTCAGTGTCAAAATTATAGGGCATAGACTATATAAGTAGCAGGTTACACCCAATGGTACATAGCTATACAACACTCTAACTGATTTTCCTTAGAATCAACCCAATGCCACAGTTCTAGTATCCATCTGGTTTGACACCCAGCACAATGTATACTTGTGTCTGAGTGAAAAATTGTTGCTAAGGATCCAAAGCTAGTGGTTTTATGATATAGAAGACATAAAAATATACTACAGACGTTTGGGTTTCCAGTAGTATGTGTAGCTTATGTATGAACGCGTGAGTTCTGAATTCAACGGTACAATTTACAAGCTCCAAGATATAAAGATAAATTGATTTGGCACCAATTAGGGAAGGCCTATGCGAACTCTCGACTAAAATAAGCTGAGGGATAGAGATGCACATAGACAAATACGTCATGCAGAGTTGTAACTTCGCACAGGAAATTAGTAGGTACCCTATAAAAAGTAGATATAAACAAAATCTTACTAAATGTTTATATGTTGGATATTTGTTTAACAAAGCCCAAAAATACTATTCAAGTATCAAAACATTTGGTGAGAAAGAGTATGGAGCAGCAATGTCACCCCGCGCGGGTTCAACACCCCGACTCGGGAGAAAGGTTCGAGTTTGGGCATTTATTTTATTCGCAGTAATCTGCTTGTATTTATTACTCATTATTTACTAACATTATTGCCCTTTTATAACACACTTAATATTTGAATATATCGCTTCAATCAAATATACATTATATGTAGGTTACGAATATAATATAAATGACCGTGCCGGCTTTCTTGTAATAATTTTATTTTAGTAAATGTGTAATCCATGTAACTACGCTAAATTTAACCAATGATCCGATAGGTTGCATTCTTATTTTAGTTGTTGGTAACACTTTCTTATATACTTTAGTTGGAGTATTCTCTCAAATTTTATTTAGCAGTTGGGAGAAATCCTTGTCCATTGCTTAGAAACACGGGATGGAATGTTTTTCTTCAAAATATGTTTATTTTGAAGAAAAACATTCATAGATTAAGTTTTACATAATTGCATATATATTTTGAAATTGATAGAAATTAAATCCAAACTTCTCCTACTTTCCAAATAAATAGACTATCAGTAAATATAATATTTGTAATATATATCGTCCCCGTGTCTCTTTCTACTTGTTTTCGTTCATATATAAACGTCATATTTCATATGACGCCATTAATAATTTGGGAAATACCCAAAGGTACATGAGTACGTACAGTTATTCCTATGGGACTGAACTCTATCATCGGTCAGCCCGGATGATGACCCTAGATATTCTATGGTGAAATCGGGAAGTGAAAGTTAGAATAAAGCTAATATTCGATTGAAACTGGTTGTAAAGGCGTACATCTAAACAAAGTACCATTTTTTACAGTAGATACTATTTTTATCATTATAAATAGAGAAAGTAGCCGACCTTGCGCATGCTGATGCAATCGAGAGTGCATAGATAACAAGTTTTTATTTTATCTGAGAAAGGAAAGAAAGTTTGGGAGAATTATTGCTAGTGGTATAGTTATTTCTTATAGATGCAAGTGACCTTGTAGTGCATTTAATGCTGCGGCAACAGCCCTCAATGGTCGTATGTAATCAGACAGGATCCTGTATCACTTGAGATAGGATGGTAATTGCAAAAAACGCGTTGCCGCTCCTGAGGACTAATATTGGACACTTTAGTAAAATTGTATCATTACTAAAATCGTCCAACTAGCAGCAGAAATAGGCGTAGCGGCGGTGCCTCCAGAGACAAACAATAAGTCCTTTAAATTTTAACATAATATATCTATGAATATATTTACAAATAATTAAATCGTGGAACTATTTACAGCTCTTATTTAGAAGTTATTGTGATGTAATTAAATTACTTTTAATATCTAATATAGATTTTAGATAATATACAGATGAGTAATTTATATTTCGTGGTAAATTTCGTAATTTAATTACGATTAGCAAGTTGGTATACCTACTCGTTGTAGTAATTTTTCCATGAATTTTAAAGTTAAATAACTGAACCATTTAGAATACATTTAATAACATAAAAACGTATTAAATAAATGTCGTAGACAATTTACGACGTGTAAGGTTATGTCAAAAATAAAAAAAAACGTTATTTTATATTCTGTGCAACCACAGATAATAAATGGGATTATTTACGATTCTATTATTTTGGGCATTTGACAGAAATAATAAATTACCTAACGTTTAATGCTATTTAAAAACACATGCGACATTGTTTTATTGGAATTAAGTAACTTATTACGTACGAATTGGTATCAGTTTAAGACCGACGATCTTTCATTTAAATTGTTGCAAAAAATTGTACTTTCGTCCTCTCCCAACCAGTTAGTCAGTGCGTTGCCCTTTAGATATTACAGCCCAAATATAAAATTGGTATGCTTTCTTTGTCGTGCCCGTACACCGCATCCGTCTGTGTAAAAGAGTCGGACGCTGCTAGGGTTGTCGTTCAAATAATGTTTAGTATCGTACTATATTTTAACAGCTCCTTTTTAATTGTAAATAGCGTCGTGTTAGCCAGTGAATCGACAGAAAAAATGAAATAAAAAAAATGAATTCTGTTAAATATAGACTATATTAAAGGCAACTTTAAAAATACGAAAGATACTTAATTTTGATTGGTCATGAATTCCGGTTTGGAGAAAATAAAGGACGCCTGAAAAAATAATATGGCATGTCTTGTCTTAGTCTATACTGTAGTGGGACTCCGAAAAAAGGTCATTGTTCGGAAACTCATTCATGCGATAAATTAAAATATATTATACTCTTCTCAAAAGTACTACAATTTTATAAGACATATTATATATTTAAAATAAAATGGTGGCAACCCTAACCGTTGCAATAATCTGTTTAGGCGCCGGCAGCCAAATTGGTTTCGTATTGATGTCACAATGGCCCAGACCTTAAGGCAGGTTATGATTAAGGTCATGTTGTCGTAGGCTTAGAAAAAGATGCTTCATTTTTTATGCATATGTGTAGGTCCCGCCCACCTACATACCTACATACGTATAATCACAAACATCCAATAATCCAAGAAACTTTTCATTTCTTAAGTATTTAGAAGAGCATAATATGCTAACTAAAAGTCTAATAATCTGAAATCATCATAAAAATATTTTCATAGATCAATAATTTTTGAGTATCATAACTTTTCTTTATAAAAATATTGTTAAGGAAAACGATTCTTCCGCCATCTACACTTTTCAAGACGCGTAAACACGCGGCGTAGCAAACCAAATGTATAGGAAAGCTCCGCGGCCTTGTCTACACGTTCGTGGTTCACCGTTTTCATACCAGAGGGCGTTGTAATAGTATAATCTAGAATTGCAGTTTTCCGCGCTCTCAATTATTTTAAATTTAAAATATGGAGTACAAAAAATATTAACAAATTGTCTTACAATTTAAAACTATTATTAATCTTAATAAATTACAACACAAACGTTATACAAAAATTAGTGTATATTTTTTTAGTACAAAAGTTTAGTTTTTTATTTTTTTAGCGCAGATAAACATTAAAAAAAATGAATTTCCTTGTATACGTTAAACGGGGTATGAAAGTCCTGAAAACAAATTCATAATAAATCTTGTAAAATGCGTCTTCATGCTTAAAATAAATTAGAAGGAGGCTTTGAATGAGAAATATTACGTTACAAACATTAAAAGGTTACCCATATTATCACTTATTAATTAAAGTTTAATCAATTATTGATGTATTTAATCAACAGTACCTATAAAAATAAGAACATCTGTTATCAAGCGGATCTCAAAGATTCAGCTCTATTTTATCGTTCTTAGTGAAGAACTGGTGAGTCGTTTGCTTATCTCACAGCCTGGGGACATTACAACATGTTTATTAAAATGCAGACTTCATTTCGGAATCTTTTCATCAAGAGAACCTAAATTTTGCCAAAACGAGAATGTTGTAGGTCGCCGTGAGTGGAAAGTGTGCATTCGAAAATTGTTTCCAAGTGATTAAATAATATTAATTTTCTGTTGTTCTGTTCTTCGATTTAGGTATAAAGCTACAAATGGTAGAAGATCATTTATGTATATTGGCAAAATGATCTAATAATACAGGAACACTAGCTCAAAACCAAATCCTAAACACCTGAAAACCTCCACGTAACGATCCTATCCTTGACTAAGTTTAAAGTATGAGAAAAAAAGGGAACATCATTAAAATTATATTTTAAAACAACAAAGGTTTTACTTATTTCATAATTTTCCCTCCAATCTGTATCAATATAATCAATCAATAGGTCTGAAATTTAGATAAGAAGGTGTGAAAAAATGTAATATGTACTAAAATATATATACTGTAGAATATATAAAATGATATTTAGTATATGGATAAATATATTTCTCAATCTAAAAACTTGCTTATTTTTGTCGGCAAAAAACAAGTTTTATAGGTTCATTTATAATCATTGTTATTAAATTTTCTGAGCTTTTGCGTTTATTATTAATTCGAGAACATATCTTTCATAAAATAGAATATATAAATGAAAGGAGCAGGAGAAAATGTTCCACTGCAATATAAATAATAGACGTTAGAATAATTGAGAATGTTGCTAAGTCAGGAAATGTAATACTCCCTGGAAGGCAACAAACAGTGCTGAATTATGAGCAACTTGAATAGCGAAGCAACGTTGCGGGGAGAACGAACATAAAATGAGAGTAAGGTTCTGAGGTCATAATAATTGTAACTTCTAAATTGGTTTTCACCGACTTAACATAAGGGATTATGAATTTGACACGTACGTAAGCATATAATATTTTGTATCTACAATTATAAAGGCATAGAAAAAGTATTTAAATGTTTGTAGGTGTTACTATATACGAGTATGTATGTTTTACCACGCATTTCAAACAAATGTCAGAACGTATTAATCTTTTTTGTGGCTTAATAGAAGTACACGTAAATGCATCAATAAAATTGCCTTATTAGTTTTATAATATTGATTAATGAATGTAAATATATCACTGTAAAAAGTGCAATAATTGATATAACAAAGGAGGTAGCCTTATATGTAAATTGTTAAATGTAAATTGCTGATACGAAAAAAATATTGATTCAAAACGAAATAGGAACAAGAATAAGAGGCAATAAATAAGATTGAAAGTATTGTAAGTGATATGAACCCCAGATGATGAAAACAATCAGATATAAAAAATGCATCTATATTCAAGAGTAAGATACCGGGCGTCGAACTCAAATACCTTTATATGGCAGACCCGTAAAATGGCTACTATGCTACGCGAGATCGTCCAAAAATTCGTTCGAATTAATTCGAAGTTGAATATTATGAAAAAGTATTTCAAATGCTTAAAAACATTTTATAACTTAAAACATAGGCATACTTAGAAATATCAAAGAGCTAGATAATTACGTTTTGATAATGAGCCAGAAATAAGTTACGCAACTTAATCAAAAAAGGTCACAACAAGCGTAGCTTTTATTCGAACGAACACTAGTATTACGAGTATTTACTTACGCACACAGACGCAAACATATACATCCGAAGAATATACAAAAAATATACAAAAAGCTTCCCAAGAATAAGCGGGACGGCGGATCTTATTTTTCTCGCGGACTTTTCAGTCGCTCTTGGGTGGGAAAGAGGGGGTAACGTGTACTGGAAGGGGGGGTCCTCACCACCCACTGCAATAATACTGCGTCACTATTTTGCGCCATTACCTACACTCGCTTGGTATTCTATAAGTAACGTGGGCATAGACGAGTACCTTCAGTTTCAATCTAACCAATCTGCCATTGAACATCTGTAGCTAATATCGGGAATATGTAGATTAGATGGACGTTAGAGGCCCATAACTTCTCTAATTGGACAAAGTTTTAACAATTAATAAATATTCCATCAATTCCGATACAATTTCTCAATTAATCCTACGAATTAATGTATTACTTTCGATTTTAAACTCTGATGTAGATTTGAGAGTTTTAACTAAAATTAATAATAATAATTGTTATAACTGATTTTATTTTATTTATAAGAAATAAAGATCTTTAAACCTATTTTTACTATATTTTTTGTGGTAGCTTCATTGTAACATTGCAAATTACGACATTTTTGTTTAAAATACAATTTTTAACATCGCACAATATGAATATAAATATGGGTATCAATTTCATAAAAATAGGAGAGTTTCATATTTTTTGATTTTGAGTAATAATTTTGATTTACTTTATGGTTTAAAGGGTTGCTATGAGTCTATCTCTATGTAGAACACGTTTAGCTCTACATGTGTGACGAGCTGTCGCTCTTGTAACTTGTCGCTGAATTTAATATTATTTATTAGAGTAGTTTTAAGTCTCTCTTGAAGATTTAATATTTCATATACACTGTTTATTTGAAAACAATAAATAATTTAATATAATGTCTTAATAAAGCTATATTTACTAGTGTTTGTTGTTTTTCAGTTTCGACTAAAGTAAGTCAATGTTGTCAAGTAGGTTTCATAAATGAGTATTTCTTGTCAATAGAATTATAGTGTTAATTGGAAAAAATGTTAAATTAAATTTTTAATTTTCAATTTTCAAATGTTACCAAGTCATCATTTTTTGTAAATCAAATCTTTTTTAAGAAAGATTCTTATTAATAGTTGATCTTGACTTAATATCGATGACGAAAGTAGAGCTGAGTGCCAATTATGTTTTCATCGCTAAGGTTTAGACTCTGTCGCTTCGTGAAGTATCGTACTTAATAGTAGTTCCATTTTTAGATAAGAAGCTGATTGAATTTCAAAATATCATAGCATGTATCATAAGTCTAAGTCTAAATATATTTTTAATTGGAAGAACCAGACTGAGAAAAAATTGTCAAAATTGTCAAATCAACAAAAAAGCCTTATAGACAACTAAGATTTAACAAACAAATGTTACTTACGTAATGTAGGATAAGAAATGGTAATGTTTAAAACCAGATAATGTATTTAAATACGTGTTAGATCTGGAAAAAAAACACTAAGAACCAATTACTGGTATTGGCAACGACATTTTTACTTTTTGGTAGACCTTCCAGTATAAATGATAAGTGTCTTGTTTAAAAAAAAATTCTATAACTATAAAGTAATAGTTCTGGTTATAGGAAACATTACATTTTGTACTAGTTTACTGTTTAGTTATGTTTAGTTAGTTAAAACAGCCTCATTTTGGCGCATCATTGATTAATTATAGAACAAAGATGAAATAATGAGGGCGGTGTTTGGTCACTAAAATCATGTTCTAAAAGCCGTTGCTTGCACAAATTACAATTGATCCTCGTACGGTGTAGTTTAATTTGACATGAGTCAATTGTATCAAGAATCAGTAATTACAGGTTTGTATTAAGCTGAATTATGGGCGTACCGGAGCGTTTTATTAAATTTCAGCGCCATTTCTATACAGTATCGTGTGTGCTGTTTAATTAGGATTACGCCACGACTAAACGCTTTAAAGGTAACATCGCGTTGTGCTTGTAGTATATTTATACATTCTATGTTTAAACATTTCACAAGATTTAACGTTTACTTTGAACGACTATTTTTTAACCAAGTTCCCAGAGGATATTTTTTTTTATATTACGTACTTAACACACTTTTCACATTTTGAAATATCCAACAACATTTTTATACATTGTTGTACTAATTATAAGCTAAATATTTTTTTCTAATTAAACAACATAAATTGAATAGTGTCTATGCGATAAGTTTACTATTTTTATAAATATTTGTCATATCTAAATCATAACAAAACTAACAATTAAAAAACACTTTACCTTCGCAGTTCGAACCTGAGGACATGACTATTTACAACTTTTTCTGCATAAGAACAGCTGTGATAGGCGCTACTGTATTCTGGTTTCAAGGATGTCGGAAGGTTCTTGCATTTACCTATCCGTTAAAAGTTAGACCTCCGTTGTAGTTAGTTATTTATGACCAAACTCGGGCAAGGCTCCAATTTAATTTGGGGTTGATTACTGATCAATCTTTGGTGGCAGTAGATACTTACCATCAGGAGGGCTGCATGCTCATTTGCTACTTCTAAAAATATGTTATTCTACAGTACAAAAGTCATCCATTTTTAAAGTCAGTGAAATACCGAATTATATCATGATATTGATTTTTTTTGCTTATGTGAAAATAGCAAAACCTTGTAGCTTCTCAGTCCGACTATATCCTTGTACTTAATACAGGAATATCCGGGTACATAACTTTATCCGTGTAAATATAATTCATACTTTTAATCTATATATGCCTTTTTATTTCCTATTTTATTCGTATACTTCATACTTGTAATACATTAAATACGTTTTATAACGAACAAACAGCCAATTCCTTTTTGCTCCTGGCAGCAGAAACTAATTACAAGCAGAGTAATATTTTGCAAAACAATATTGAAACAAGTGACGTCAGTTGCAAAGCGGCAACTACCGACAAACAATGTTAAGCTTTAATAAAACTCCATGAATAGTTATACTTAAACAGACTGGAAATGCAACTATCTGCTCTGAGGCTCCTAAATGTATCCCTGTCTATATCTAGGTCCGGAGACACAAAGTATTTACCACCCGATGAGTTTGTAACAATTGTTTTTCGCAGTGCGTATTCCATTGCTGGTTTCCGCGATCTTTCGCAAAACGCGTAGTTGGGAAGACGCAATGGATGAGTTCAGTAGGGTAAATGTTGCCGTTAGAAGTGGATAGGTGTTTCGAGTTGGAGGGTGGGTGTGAGGCGACGGTCCTTTGATTCCGGCGAGATTAAACGTGCGGCAGACGGTGGCGCCTCTATCGATTGTTGTTGTAATTACAACGCTATCCTCGCCCAGTCGCAAATGAAATTGTTCCGGATAGAGCCTACTATGGATGCCAATGTGTTATTGCAGTTGTTGCAAGCGAATGCCGACGTATATATTTTGGACCATACGCGCTTAATGCGTGTGTGTGTAGCATTATTGTTTAGGATATTAAATTCGCCTGCATTACTGTCTGCTGTGCTTGTGTATATTTGTGGATAGGTATGTCCCAGTCGACATTGTATAGACGAATATTTTATGAACAGGTACCTATGCCCAGTTATGTTTAGCAATTAAATATCGTGATTATTAAAATTGTGTATCGATACAGTTTTATGTATACACAATTTTAATAAAACAATATAATTATGTACCTATATGTATGTTGGTATACTCTCAAACCCTCTTTATGCTTTAAGGTCTACTGTTTTATATTTTTCTCAGTGAGTCTATCGTTTAGAAGGAGACACATTCAAAGTTTTTAACTAAAGTAAAGTTACAATAATAAATTTTGTATTGTATTTGTGTTACTTATTGTACCGGGGATATGAAGCCATAACTGCGCGAAAGCTAGATTAAGATCAATGTCGATATCTGGGTGTTTCGTGAGAATACGTGATATCTATACTTATATATAAAAATGTGATTGTGTGTGTCTGTGTGTTACTCAATCACGCAAGCACCCCTGGTCCGATTTACATGAAATTCTCCATGGATATAGCTTATTTACCTGGTTAACTTATAGGCTACTTTTGATTTCGATATTTAGCACTTTTTAGAAATGGCGACTATTTTTATGTCCCGTAGCCAAGAACTGGTACTTCAGTTAGTAGTCAAATAGTATGAAATCAATTACTAATATGGTGTTTCAAAGAGATACGTACCTATCCTTATATAAGTCCTATTGAAGCAAATGTATAAAGTGAGGAATAGAGGTAAGGAGTTCGTTATGAACGAGAAATATATCGTTCCGTTAACATCGAGATGTAAGATACGAGTAGCTTTACATAAAGAAGCTAAAAGTATATAACGTATTACGTGACGACTGCGCACTGGGAGAGATGCGGCCGCAAATCCGCATTCGGAACGAAATACGAATGAGAACAGAGAGAGGAATCCAATAAAACATTCGTAACCCTCGAAACGTATCTACGTCTACGAATCTACGTGACGTAGACGCCTTTCCACGCATGCGTACAACACTCGTACAGAACAAACGGACAGTGCCAATTTCAATTGTAGAAAAAAAATAACCAATTCCAAATGGAGAAGGCTTCACGGCGACCAATCGGAGCGCTTACAGTCGTAATGCCGACTGTGTGGGCGGGGCGAATGATATCTAGCATTGGAATGTACGTTGTATTTGTTTTGCTGGATTCGAAGGCTTTATTGCGCGGTGTTTGAGCCTCTTTCCCCTTGAGGAAGGCAGAGGCGGAAAGCTCGATACGGTTTTGGGAAAAGACATTTCACATTATGTAGTCTTTGTGTAGCATTGAGACCTCCGAAGCCTGCAGATAAATGACCTGGATCTATGTACATTCGGAGAAACTTCCCTTTCATTGTTTATTCGTAATAACCTAAAGTAAAAAGCACGACAAGGAAAATTATAATAAAAAGAAACATAAGATACATGCATTAAAATATTAACAAACACTCTTCCTTGAAAGATTAAATGGATAATGGAGTATATACAACGGTATAAGCTTTCGATATCATTAAGGAGTGTCTCTTTCCATTTATATATAACAGTGAGTATTGATTTTTCGATAGGGAAAAAACGAAGGCAACGATCTATGCAGATCTGGAGTGCTCTCGGCACATCAGATGGCACCGGCGGGGCAGCCTCCGCAGACAATCGAACGTTGGGGGGGCCCCCACCGGAGGTCGGGAACTGGCAAAGATTATGAGCCACATACACCTTATAGCTAGGCGTTAAAATACCTTCTTTTACTTTATAGAGTATGCGTATGTATGTAACGTATGTATTTATAAATTGTTTTTTGAAAAACCCTTGTTTTTACAACACTCATGCAGGTATTTCCAGAACGTAGAAGTATATTATCTCTGCTTCAACACTTGCATATAAATTTAACCTAGTCAAGCTTGTAAGCCTTATCGTTTGGTATGGTTAAAAAAAAAGCTTAAGTTACACCTACTGACGTGAAAAGTAGACAAAGTTATAGAGATGTAATTATACACAAATGTATTATCAAATATCATCAAATCTTCGTTTCATATCAAATCTTACTAAACCTATATTATATTTATATTACACCACCAAAATACTGTGGGACTTTAACTTAGTATAAAAACGTTTTTTTAAGTTAGTTAACTAAGTGATAACTAACAAAGTAATTAGAGTACATAATAATGAAAAATTCTGAAATTACAATGATTAATTAGCATTTATATGTTTCATGCAATGTCTATGAATGGCTACGGTAGAATATGAACATAATGATAGTTATTAAATTACTACGTATCTACTTATATAAAATAGTGTACATAAAGCTACAATGTCCACACTACACGACTAAGTTATTCCTTGAAGACAACATTTCTATCATTTGATTTATCTTTGCCAATATCGACCCGTCGGCGGCGACTTCCCATTCTCGAAGTAAAACACGGCGGGAAGGAAACCGCGGGATAAACCGCCTCCCACCACCTCCCTCCCGATCTTTACGTTTCAGGAATAAATATTTCAGAGCGTGTGCTTCGGAAGTTAAAGTTATGTATCGCCCACGCTGGTAACAATCCGAGAATAAGAAACACCAGCTCACTTTTATGTAAGTTGCCTTCGTGTGCCCCGTTGGCTGTCTGCGTGTATCTTTTAACTTTGTATGGGAAGTGAAATTCTGAGCTACTGAGGAGTTTGCGTTTTCTTTCAAGTTTACTTGACAAATTTGAAACTTGTATTAGTGGGGAGTTGTTCCCGGCTTTAAACATATATTCTAATTTGCTCTATAATACTAAAGGGAATCCTTTTTACAATTGAGTATGGTTTTAGTATGCCTGAGTTATTTACATGCCTACCATTTTCTAAACTAATATGTGTCTTTACTCACACGATCTGTTTAATTAAAGCTAAACTCTATCTGTAGGTTTAAGTGATTTTTTTTTATAAAATTGTTAATATCGTTTCGGATGGAACCATGATATGTGAAGTACATACAAATATCTTGTAAAGGAATAATAACGATTAATTTAGTATTTTGAAAACATTTATGGTCATGCTTTCAATATTTGACTGCTATATTTAGGCCTTTTGCGTCATTAATGAGCAAGGATTTCGTAAGTTTCTCACAGATCTGGATAACCTGTCTTAGAGTATTGACAATATTTCTTCTTTATTAACGTTTCCTCGTGCCAAGTTATCGATAAAAAAATCTTACAGATTTTGAAGACATTACTTTTTAATTATACTTTTTGTTGATCTCTACAGGTCTATTGGAAGGTTTGGAGGTCGATATTGACGTGACTTTACAGGAGGAGACAATCCTTATATCCCAATAGTTTTGTATGTTACTTTAAAAATTACGCATATACTCATATTCGTATGTGTACGCGAGTGGCCAGACGTAGAATAGTTAATATATACGAAAGTATGTTGTCATGTTGAAAGTATGTTTTATCAACATTATGTTGAATTTACAAGGAAAGTGCACAACGAATCGCGAATCCCTGCTGATTGTAACGGTATGACGTAGCTAGCGTAGTAGTGGTTACTACATGGCCGTAATCTTATCAACACGGCCTTGGTAACATGAAAACGTAAACAAAGTGTACGCACGTAGAAATTATGCATAAAACATTTGGTTTAAAATCACCGGTATCAAGGATGTCGTACTGAGCCAGTTTACGTGATACTCCTTATAATATTTAACTTTCGTTTTAATTTTAAATTCATTATTGTAGTTCCTTTGCGTATATTATTATAAGCGATAGAGTTAGATGATTTTTATTAACAATTTGTTTAATTTTAGAAATGATACCTTCATTCTCTAATAACTTATTTAAACAAACTTAAAATTCGCGAGATAAATGACATATGCTGTATTTATTTTTTTCTATTATTTTTAAATAAATTTTAGAAATAATCTAAAAATAATGTTATTAATTTTCCAGAATTAGGTACGATTAAGTATTGGACGAAAATTTGTTTTCTACATTGTTGTAGTTGGCTAAAATTGTCCAAGAATGGCAATTAGATTAACCATTGATTTTCTGATCATGGATGTATAATAAATATAACGATAAGATAAGAAAAGATATGCTTGAACTTCAAGGACAACAATCATAATAGAGAATTATTATAAAACTGATTAGTAGCTTAGCCTTCCCCTATAGAAAAAATGATAAACAAGGTCAATTTCTTTAAAATACTTTCGCACCAAATATAAATGCATGTATAAAGGGCTTTTCGTTATTTTTACAAATAAGATTAGTAGATTTAGTAATAAAACCAATACCACTTTTTAATACGTACCTTATATTGAAGTTAGTTGAGTTCTTTAATTTTCATACAAAGTCTGTATCGTAGAATGATAAGAGATATTGCAAGTTCTTCATACAAAAGCACATGAAATATGTCACTTTAGGTACGCTATAACACGATGTAAACAAAACTGCGTAGAGTCACGAAAATAGGTAACATTTATAGTGAGAAAGGAATGCTATTGAGTAAATACGCAGTAGCTCGATTATTACGTATGCAAGTTTATACGATCACGTGTGCATGATTAGATGCGTACGTTGATTGAAAATACTTTTTAAGATCATTCATGTATCAGTTACATTTTATCTTATTTATTTTTACCGACTAAAAAGAGGTTATCAATTTGTAACAAATGTAATATTATTGGAACTGTATGTTTTCGTAAACTAAATGTTCTCATATATTATTATTATCTATTAGGGTTTTAAAATAAATATACATTAACACAAAATTTTATTTTGTGACTTTTTTTACATGGCTCAAATGTCTTGAATTTGGGACCAGTACAAGTTTTGTTTTTATTTTTTTTTTAATATATGGATCAATGCAAAATAATGTAAATGTATCACTAAAAAGTTTTTTTTTTTAATAAATGACAACTGATTTATTTATCACTAATAACACGTAATATAATTACAGAAAAATGAATACGATTTCAAGTGTGTCTAACAATGTGCGACCGAAAGGTGATTTTTGGCTATAGGACCTTCGGCCGAAGCCGAAGATTCAAAACCTAAAAAAACTTAGTTGCAAATTGGTTAAAAGTGAAAATTTTAGCGATTAAAAAAATATTTTCTATATAAATATTTATGTTGATTGTATGTTAACAACTTTTAGAACTGATAACAATTACTTTGCTACTTGTCGCACATTTGTAACAGTTCCTTTAAAGTTTTGCCAAAGGCGGTTTCTTTGGCCGAAAGTGTCCGAAACCGAAGCCGTAGCTTCGGTTGTCACTAGTGTTTAATAAGAGTGATAAGTTGGAAAAAGTTTATGAAATGAATTTTAATTACTATATTTTATGTGTGAAATTAATTTTAATTTGGGTTAGTAAATTATCAAGAATTAATTAAAATTATTTTTTGGACAGAACTCGGTTGTATTTTAGTTAAAAAAAACTAGAATTGGTCCACCTAATGTGGAACCGGTCACACATGGACATTTATAATTAACCTCAGAGAAGTAGAGAAGATTAGAGTCCTAGCTAAAGTCAGCTGTAGATACGTTGTTATCACTGAGAGCTAAGTGAAGACATCTTTTAAAACATAATTATATCAAAAATAAAAATTAAGAATCTTCTATATATTTTTTTGTGCGTGTACGATGTTGAGAAAGATGGGCTTTCGTCGATTTATGCTTTTATTAAGTTTTATAATTTAATGAGATTTGTAATTTGATTTGTTTATTACTTCTGATTTATAAACTTACAAATCATATTTACATACCATTGTGAAATACGTTCATACCTGCATATACGTAAATGTCAAAATCGGCATTGAAACGCGTCAATCTATACTAATATTATAAAGTAGAGTTCGTTTGGTTGAACAGGCTAATCTCAGGAACTACTGTTTCGAATTTCAAAATACTTTTTGGGTTGAATAGTTCATTTATTGAGTAAGGCTATATATAGGCTATATAACATGACGCTTTGTTTGTTTTTTTTTTTTATTTAGCAGCGGGTAAAACCTCGTAGGACACCTAGTTTATTATAAATGAGTTTATCTTCTACAGACAGTCCGACAGTAAAGGTTGTAATCATACATAAACAATTACTTTTTTGTATCTGCACCCTTTGGACCTGGCTGCCAAGGACCTACATAAATGAGATATTTTTAAAAAAGAAAAGAAATTTAAAATAAGCGTTATGAAATGTTTTGATAGGGATTGAACCAAAAATCATATATTTTAGACCACTAGTTATCATTGCTTACGGATTAGTAAAGAGTTAAAAAAAAATTAAATATAAAAATGTCATTACAAGTAGGATTAAAAAGTTTTATTCCAAAAATATGCACTATCTGCATACTTGATCATTATTTATGCATAATGATAAGATCAAAGCGTAAATATCTATATGTATGACGCAAAACGCATTCTACGCTATGTCGATTGATGTTACTTTACGTTTACATACGTCAGTTATTGAAACTGAAAGTTGCCATGCGAGGTTTGTATGTGATTTTAATACTTTTGTATCACGTAAAATATACCTAATTAGCGACAGTTTAATTATTAAGGATAAAAGTAAAGATGACTACACTATTTTATAACTAAGCGAGTTTTGGTTATAACGTGTCTCAACGGTGAAAGATATCGTGATTAGAGTTTGTCTGAGACTTCCTCAAAACAAGATCTCAGAGTTGTATGAACTAACATTCGCCAACGGTGGTGTATTATGCCATAAAGCCTTTTAAACTGTGCCTGAGAAAAGGCTGGTGACAAGAGAGATGAGAAGTAGTTTAAACTGATTACATCGTAGGTTAAGATAGAGACACCTATGAGAAGTATTCTAAATTAATTCTTGAGTTACAATGCGTTCTTGTAGCCTCAGGACCAGAATGGAATTACGGTATCTTCTGTCTATCAGATAAGACGACTCAAAGGGTGACAGGCCGCATGGCCGTGAGAGTGCGAATTGCCCGACCAGTGACTCCAGGCAAGTCGAGTGTTGTGGTATTCGTAAACAACCAAAAGCTATGGCGGAGCGAAATTGGAGCAACGCGCTGGTTCCGTTCTGTTGGACATCCCGAAGTCCTACGTAATATTGAGGATGCTCATCAAGTGGGTTTAGTACGGTAAAAATCTTACGTAACCCTGAGTTATTTCCAATGTATGGGCATAATTTGATGGGGTGGGAAATCTAATAAAGGTTTTTTTTAATAAGACTGAAGTAGCAAACGACCTTGCATTGTATCAGATGGTAAGTGAATGCTGCCGCCCATGGACATCTGTAATTCATATAGATTAGAGGTTCTATATTTATTATAGCTGAAAATTAGTTACCGGCAGCGACAATTTACCTTCAGGTGGAAGTACCTAATAGAATATCACGTGTAGAATTCTTTTAGGCATGACTATAACACATTCGAACAGTGCAGAATGGTAGCGTAAATAATAGACAACCTCTACACAACTGACAGTGTATCACTTTGTAACAAACGAAGCCGAAAATTTGTGTCATATATGTCTTAGACATTGTATGAATAAGGCGTACCAAGAATAATTTATTATGCAGAAACTAGCACGGCTATTGTTAATGCAAATATATTATGGCTAGATAATTGCGTTTCATTCGATGCGGACAATGATCTTAGAGTATTATGCGTAATGACTAATGGTAGTTGAAGTTACGTAACATGGCGTTGGTACGTGCTTAATGCTTCACTACCTTTTCCTGCGGCTCCACCTGCTTGGGTTATACAACGGGAAAAAGTATCCTATTTGTTAATAGAGATAAACGATATGTGTGCCAAATTTCAAAAAAAAAAAAAGTATCCTATTTGTTAATAGAGATAAACGATATGTGTGCCAAATTTCATTTAGATCTAATCAGTAGTTTTGCGTGAAAGTGTAACAAACATCCTCACAAACAGTCGCATTTATAGTCTAAGTGATTTTCACCACTTTGTATTCTTTGGCACATATATATACATACACAGGCATACACGTAGATACGCATGCACATACGCACACAAACATGCACGCAGGCACTTACGTCACTTATTGTTCCCATTTCAATTTTTGGTTCTTGCCCTTATGTAATTTTTTGTAGCCTTGATTAACATTTCTAGGATAAACGGTAAGTGGTTAATATTGGCATTGTTCTTTTTATAGTAAGGCATGCCAGTGGTCATAAACCTATTATAATTATAGGCTAGCCTTTGAAGGTGTTGTTTTGCACTTTGTGGTTCGACACCGGAAGCGCCACTGCCACACCTATTTCTGCGTAATAACAGCAGTGTCAAATGCTGCTGTTTTGGTCTGAAGGTCTTCAGGTTTCAACTACGTCTTCAGAAGTAGCAAAGCCTCTGTGGCCAACCTCAGGCAGTGGTCACTTACCATCCGGTGGATTTCATGCCTGTTTGCTACTTCAATGTTATAAAAAAGCGTGTTTTAAAGAGAAAGCTGTTAAGTAAAAAAATAACGTATAGATACTTATTAATTAACTCTGGTAAAATTATATTATACAGCAAAGTGCTATTATTCTTACTCATTAATTTAAAACCAAACATAATATAACTTAAACAACGATAGGAATGTTTTGTAAAGGTTGCTAAGTGTAAGTACAGATTTGTTATCAAATGTAAGAAAGCCTTTGATAACATTGAAATTACGATCCATTGTTTTAATTGTTAAGTTATATATATGATTTGTGAAGTAAAAATACATTTTTATAGCTGTATTAAGCCAAACCAATCTGGCTACGGTGACTGAAGATTTTACATTGTATAAGTGTTATACGAGTACAAGAGTGTTATACAAGACAAGCAAACAAACATAGCGTGATGTTATATAAAATAGCTTTTCACAATAAATTGACTATTCAGCACAAAAATATTTTTTCAATTGGAACCAGTAATTCCTGAGAGTAGCGCTTTAAACTAAACAAACTCTTCAGCTTTATAATATTAGTATACCTAAAGTTAGTATTAGTATACATAAAGGTATTTGAGTACTTCTACTCTTGCGCAGAATATCAGGTAGCAAATTATATACAGGAAAGTCCCGGCAGCTTTAAATACATGGTTGTATAATTTTATTATTTATACTTTACAGTTAATAACAATAATATACACTTCAACAGACCACATAAAGCTTCACTGGATAAAACCAACAGGAAGGTTTGCATAATAGACATAGCTGCATGACTGTGTCACTTACAATTTCGTCGGTACATAAAAAGGGTGTGTACGAGTATGTTATTCACTCATTGCAGAAGTAAATATTAATAAAAATAAATTATTTTTGGTGTTATGCCTTATGATTCTTTAAAAATCAATGAAGAAATCACTGCAGTATTCGGATATACATTTCGCATACGCAAACTACGAAGTTTAAATTGATAGCGTGCGCAGTCAACTGCTTTCGTAACATAGTCATCGAGTTCCAAATCACAACGATTCTAAAGAAGTTTCACTTCAGAAATGACCAAACACATACAATGAGTATGTACTAGAAATAAAAAAAAAAAAACAATGGTAAGTCAGCATACTTAGACTAGTCCCAATTATAATTTCAACGACTGGTATCATTCCCAAACTTGTATACCCAAGTGTTAACATTGCAGATGTTACAATCTACACAAATACTCTTAAAAATTCGTATTTTAGTTCTTGTCATACCACACGCAAGTTTTTAGATTATAAATTAAAAAGTTTTCCTAAGGCCCGAGCAAACGGATTAACTTTAACTGAATGAAAATGGCGAAACATTACAACATACAAAATATTTTAATAATGTATTCTAAACCCATAGTTCCAGATAGTTCCATATTAGTATTTTCATACAAAAACGAATTCACAAACTCTCACATTGAGAAGTCTAAATTCCTCTGTCAGATTTTTGTTTGGCCGGAGATAGAACTCGGAACCCACTGCGCGTCAGACGTCAATTCATGGCTGCTAATCAATTACCTATCTGCAAAGGGAAGTGTATATGTTGGAAAATTGTTCTTGTTCATTGGTAAATCTGAAATCAAGTCAGAATTGTACGTATGTAAGTTACTTAAGTAAGTTAAGTGGTCAAAGAAGTTCATGGGTGTAAATATAAGGAGTCTGCCTAGCCATAATGAAGCAGCTATAACATTAATACTAAATATCACAAAACATAAGAATATTAGGAAGACTTTTACCACACTTTGTAATAAGGTTTCCTTTTGGCCGCATGTTTAATTAATTAACGTTACGTTATTTTTACTCAGATAGCTTATTATTAATTATTGAAATAGAAAAACGATCTTATTAATGATCAGACCGACCGAACAGGTGAGACTTTGATTTTACCTAGGGTTGATTACAGATGCCCATGGGCGGCAGTAGCCACTTACCATCAGGTTGGCTGCTTGCTAGTTTGCTACTTCCATACTATAAAAAAAATATATATAAACGATCTTACTAATGATCAGACCGACCGAACATTTAACTTACACATATTTATATACAATTTTCTCTTGTTGGAACCAATTGTCGGCATAAAAACAGGTTATTTACAAAAATTATGAGCACTTACGGAGGAAGCATGAAAGCGTTAGCGAGAAAACGATCTTTACGAGCGAAACTCGACAAAAAATCACCTATAATTTTGAAGGAAACATCTGGTAGGTTTGTGGAGTCATGATGCCCTCCCCCTGGAACACACGTATGTACAGAATAGATAGAAACGGTAAAGAATGATCGCGACATGAGACAGCACATGGAAGAAAAATAACGCCCATTCCCTCTTTGTGTTGTGTAAGAAATCTTTTCGGAAGATTTAGGGTTGAATCAACTTTTCGTTGAGTTTCATGTGAAATTTCTATTTTTGATTAATGTTTGATTCGGTGACATGTTCATTCCTCTATTAAGTGCCTTAATGTTACATTTGTTTATATGTTTCCTAACTTTCCACTAATAATTTTGGAACTGTATTTTAATAGCTACTAAAATTTATTGTTCAGACGAATTTTGGATTTTGTTTATTTAACGGAAATGTACTGAAACTATTGCCGTTCTGCAAAAATAAGAGATGAAAATAATCGTAAATTATACCTACCAACATATGTATTTCAATTATATTTAAACCATATTAATTATTCAATTCAAAACACAACGTTACTAGGCGTTTAACCGAGGGGTAGCGAAACATCTAAAAATCAGTGGCCGATGACTTGTCGATTCGTGAACCCTTTTCCACAGACCATGAACAGTTTGTTCGAGTCAAATTCTCATTGTCGTCAATGAATTCCATACACAAGGAAGAGATTAAAGTTGGCGAATCGGAAAGTTAAGAATAGAAATCTCGAGTTACGCTTACTTTTGAAAATGTACCCTTCTATGCAATGTGATTTGCGTCACTGCCTAAACAGATCACCGAACGGTAACCGAGCGGAAAAAACGCTTCTCATCGGGCCGCTCCCGAACCTCGTTCGGATGCAAGTGGCGTTTTTCATCTGCCCTCACTTTACTATTTATTGGACTGTATTACATTCTCAGTCTCAGTAGCGGCAGGTTTTCTGTAGTTTTTTCAATATTTTACCGAAAATTTTCGTTCATAGCCTATTCATATGCCTAATTTATCGATGTACTTGTAACCGTACAGCTTGGCAAAAATTCACAATAAATTTGAAAACCTACAGGATTTTCAATTATTATAATAAGTCTTCCGGCAAATTTAATTCGACTTAATTATTTTATGACTATTTATCATAATTGATAGGTTACAAAAAGTACTTATTAGGTGTTACTTCGTGTAAAATGACAACATGAAGTAAGGATAAAATTATTTCAAAACGGTATGCTATGAGAAATGCTGTCACTTATTTATTATTTATTTTAAGATACACTTTCTTACAATAAAAAGTTTCCTATCTTCTTAAGAGTATGTTGATCTTGGAGTTTTGTAAAATAGGTAGTTACATTACATCATTATAATCGATCGTGTCATTAAATGTAATTAATATGTGTCTTAAACGTTTCTGTTAGTAAAAAACGATCTCAATTACTGTTGCTACAATTTTATGTACTTGTAAATCCTTCGTATTTGTCATGATGTACCAGTACACAGTACAGCTTTAGGTAACCGTGATAAAAGGGACGGATAAATTGGACTCGGGATAAATTGGAGAGGTTTATGTTTATTATTCCGCGACTTTTATATACTCGGATAATTCTGTACGTGGGCTATTGTATTTCCAAAGGCGTCAACCACGAGGTAATGTTATCATTCCATTAATTACAACAACCGTCCCCCTGCTTTTTAAAAGTAAATTAATCCGATTAAGGGGGGAATCGAAGAACCCGCTCTCTACGTTTATTCAGGCAACTTTCTTACGAATAATTATTTTTTGTAATTAAATCCATCAACACGATTTTTTCCTAATGATTCTCCCATGGGTCCGGGGAGGCGGGTGACCGAGGGCGGCTTTTATTTTTATATTTTCATTTCTCACAATAAGGGTGCGTTAGACTAAACATGGGACTGTTTTTTTTTTTTAATTAATAAAACAATAATAGTAGAATAGAAATTATTTCATACTATGTATCATAAACTAATAGTTGGCATTGCACTGTAACAGTTATATACCTTTCAAAGTGTGGCTTCATACCCTAAAGGCCTGAGTTCGAATCCACGATCTCTGCATTTGCTGACCAGATGATTTTTCAAATGTTTATACGAAATGTTATATGTTCATATGTTTGAAATTGTATCTATTTACTAGTTTAAATATGCTCTAATAATAGGGAAAATATCCTGAAGAATCAATATAAGACACTTATTAATCGTCTTCAGAAATGTATGAAGTTTACAAACCCATACTTGCTAAGCGTGGTACATTGTTGGCCATATCCTTGTCAGTATTGTGCAGAAATAGGTTCCATGACGATTAAATATCTAGATATATGTATAAAGAAAATGTCCTATGCTATTTCACGTTTTATATTTCACGTCTAGAGTATAATGTAAATAATAATTGTTGGCGTTACATTTATCAAAATGAGTTTTTTCACAATATTTTTATGATATTCATTATCCATTATATTCGTATGGCCCCGCAGCTGCCTCCACCCGCCCGCAGTGTTAATGATATCTCGCCTTTAAAGGGCACATCATTTACTTACTTTTAGGAAAATTAATTGAAATGAGTTTTGACGATGAAAAGATGGCTATACAAAAGAGAACGGTAGCCGCTAGGTGTCGCTCCGAGATAACTTGTTCGTCTTTAATTAATTATTTTGTGGCAAAGAATTTGTTCATTTTGAATTTCTCGACCCTATTCGCTTATTTACACAATTACTTGCGTTTTGATTAAGAAGCTATATAAATAATTCGGTAATATTAAAAATAAGTTCGAGTCTAATTGAGAAACCCAAAAAATGAATGTTAATTAAAATAAACCTAAAAATATCTACTACTTTAATTTAAAATATACATTTTCTCAATTAATTGAATAGCTCTTTACAATAATAATAACATATTAATTATGGAAGATTCTTGAATGTCTACCAAAATATGATATTTTTTTCACTAATTTGACATAGGTGTAATTCTTTTTACACAAATTGAATCATCGTTAATTTTCCCATTTTTTTTGTCGCATAGTGACATTTACATATGGGTTTAATGATATAGTCATAGTACCGTGATTTCATTAGGCACTAATACTCCAATCTTCGTGTAATCTATGTATTTTTTTGCGATATTACAAATGTAGACGTTTGATTATTTGAAAAATTACCGTGCATTTATAATTATTATTTATAATTATTATAAATAATAAAACCTTGGCAATAAAAAGTGTATAGCTTGTCCGGGAAGGTACCACTACCACGTCTATTTTAAGCGTGTAGCAGTTCCTGTATTTCGGTGGATGGGTGTGGTTTCCGGCTCACTTTTGTACGAGTTGATCACTTTAGTCCTCGGGAGAAGCAACGCATTTTTGATTGGTTTGAGAAAACTCTTGTTTTATATGAAGTTGGTTACAAATGCCCATGGTCGGCAATGACTATTTATCATCAGACGGATTGCACGCTAGTTTGCTACTAGTAGGTAATTCTTTACATTATTTCTATACATAAAAACATTTAAGTTACGAGTTTATATTGGCTTATTTTGAAAATAAGGCCACATATGCAGACTTAATACAGTACAGTGAGTGGGGTACTCGTAACTTATTGACACGCGAACCGCAGATTGATGAGACCCACCCACTATCCCCGGGGAGTCGGTCTATTGCCATAGATTGGAGCCATTTTGATCGGCCTGTTTTTATTTAGATACATTGGTTTATATTGATCCATTTCAAGTAATGTTCTGCGTTTACGGGTGATATAACTTATGGGGAATCATTTATATATTTAAAGTTAGTACAGATAAAAAATACGTTTAACTGTAGAATTATAAAATCATGGGTTACGTACTAAGTTATAAAAAATACTTAGAACAATATCTATCCCAAATCTTTTCATAAATGATTAAGCTATATACTAACGTACATAATTCGATTAAGGAGAATTGATAACCTCCTTTTTTGAATAACGTTAAAAAATATATAAGAACAAAGAAAAAATAGCCAAAGCAGAAAAATAACTTTTGTATGTTTGGAGAGCATATCAGCAATAATGTAATGATGGTGCCTGAAACATAATATCACAGTTCGTACAGTAGAATGTGTGTGTGTGTGCAATTTATATGCCGCATAAGTGGAACTTTATAATAAATAATAATAAAATATTTCTCAGCATAAGAGTATTAGTACTTATGTTTTAAAAAAATCGATTATGTAATCTCTGCGGCCGAAATACGGATATCTTAGATATATCAAACTTGATCTCTTATATAAGCTACAAAGTGAAATCATTACGTGATTCAGAGAGGGGTACAGCACCATCTAGTTGTAGCTCCGACAACTGATTTCGTAACGCATTTTCGTTTCATCAAGTTCGAAATCACAACAACTCTAAACAAGTATCGCTTCAAAAAGATGATTAAAAAAACTATATTCTTATACTCATATGTATACACAACTTGCTGTCAATAATTGATACAAAATTGTGCAAACATTAAATGGATTTAGATGTGTATTCGACATACTGTTTGCTAGATGAATCCCTATTCCTGACCGTAGCTGGATCCAATGTTTGTTCCAATTTTGTTATATAGGTCACCAGCATAGCTAGTTCCATATGTGTGGCCACTTACTGCACTGGGTTTGACTGTAGATTAACGAACCCCACCCTATGTCTCACGGGAGGCTTTCTATACAACCTCCCAATAGATTGTAATAACACTAAATTAAGTGTGTATACTTTCATCGACATTATATCTTATATTTAGTTGCTCGTTTTCTCACATTTTTATCTTTTACGTTTTATTAAGTACAACAACTATACAATAGATACTAATTAGATAGATATTAGCGATATAACTAAACAGTCGTACTACGTACTACTTTCAAAAGTTACAATTGTTTTTTTTTAAGAAATATTGCTGGTGTTTTTTGTTTTGCTACAATAGATGATGTTATGTAATTTTAAGAAAAATCTCTAATTATGGGTATCTGTTTCGTTTTGTTGTTTTATTTGAAAACTGACTCAGTTTGCAGAGTAACATGCTATATAATTTTTAAAAATGGCGCCCGCAAATAGGGAAGAAATAGGGGGAAGAAACTTTAATTATTATCACGACAAAAAGAAATTAAATATTAGGGTAAGGTTGCGATCATTGAACCGGTTCTTTGATTGGACCGCTTAGGTTTCTCGAAAAAGAACAAATTTAAAAATCTACCGAGGCGACGGAACATAACCTATTTGTACTATTACACACCCCTGCTCCCGCCACTGCCGCCATGTGCTTCGTTGGGGAAGGATGTACGTTGAATTGTCTCACACGCTCCCGATGTAATATTGCCCGAGACTTTTTTACCATGTAAGTACCGATTTTTACGTGTTGGCAATGTAGTTTTTTAGTATTTGCAAACCTTATTTATTTGTTCACCTAATTTTATTAGCAAAATACTCTTCTAAGTAATGTTTTGTTTTTTATATATACATTTGTATTTGAGTAGCAAATTGCCATCATTGGACCAGTGCGAGGATCTTTCATTGAACTGGTCCAATCATAGCAACTTTTAAAAAATAATTTTTCATCGGTTATTTTTCTATTTCAGCATGTCAAAACGTGGCGAATATTATGCATGGAATGAAGAAAGTATGAAATTGGCATTACAAGCCTTAATCAAACAAGAAGCTGGTCTAAATGAGGCAAGCAGGATATATGGTGTACCAAAGGCGACACTGAACCAAAGATTTGACGACAAAAATTCAAAGGCTAAAGGAGAAAAGCAAATAATTGGTTCCTTCTTCATTCTTACTCCTGAATTAAAAAATAAATTAGTTAATCATATTTTGGAATTAGAAGGTTGTTTATATGGAATTACACCAAAAGATGTTGCTGAAAGATATGTTTTAAAGCACAGATTTAACAAAGATAAAGAAACGGCTGGAAAAAATGGTACTACGGTTTTTTTTAAAGTGACGTTCAACAAACCAACAGTGAAATATATTTATTTTTGTTTTATTTGTTAATTTTATTTGTATGAATGTATAAAATTAGTTTAAGTTTGACATTGCCCATATAAAAAGGCGTTAAGTAAATAAGACTGATGATTATTATTCCGTATTTTATTCTCTTTAATCCCAATGGGTGCGTTAAATGGACCACTACAGAAAATTTCCCAAGTCCAATGATAGCAACTGACTGGTCCAATCAAAGAAACTCTGGTCCAAATAAAGCAACCAAAGCGAAACCAGTTTTTTCTTTTTTATTCATTTATGCTCTTTTCAAAAAATCTAAAATTGTACATTAAAGTAATATTATATAAAACTTACTAAAATCATAAGTCACTATTCCCTTTATCATAATAATTCTTCTGTTACGGCCACCCAAAGTTAAGTGGTCCAATAGTGGCAACCTTCCCCTAATCTCGTTTCTTTTATTTTGAAAATTACTTGATTTTTTTATTTATTCGTGTACCAAATTAGCCTAGTTGATATGTTTTTGCTAGGCAAAGTATAGGTATTTGAACCTATATGAACAATTTTCATGGCGGGTACCCCGGTTTAGTAGGAATAGTTGAAGTATCATCAGGTTTAGTGGTAAGCAGCTATTATACAATAACAAATGTATCTCATTATCAGAAAAAAAATCATTTACTAACACTCAATATTAGACAACCAGGATATCAATTTGTGAAGACAATACCTAATTATGAAGAATATACCTTTTGCAGTCTGTATGTATTACCTATATAGATTACTAGTTTTATATTTCATTGAGTATAAATTAAGTATAACATAAATAAAGAAGCCAAGACGTTTAAGATCAATCAAATCTTTTTTGCTTTTTTCAATAGAATAGATAGAGAATAGATTTCAAAAGAAGTAAATATTAGGTGAAAGTTATAAGTTAACAGAAACACCTCAGTATATTTTAGGTCATGGGAGGTAAAATTAAAATTTAGATGGATGTAGGCCGTAGTCTAAAATTGAAAATCGTAACTGATGTCGGGCTTGTTTTCAAATTTGAACGGATCGCTATTACATTCACAATCAAACACTGAGCAGCTTAATATACCTTGTAAAGTTTAAATAGAAGAGCTCCACATCATAATAAGTGCATCAATTTTAAAAGTGCTTCTATATCTTCTATTTCTTAATAAAATTTTCATCAAAATTAATCAGTTTATTAGTCTCAAAAAGTAATAATAAACGGGTATATCCAGTCTTGAAACAATGTGTCATTTATTACAACCAATGGAAGTTCGTTTTGAAATCTTTCACCCCAGGAGAAAAAACCAATTGGTTTGGAATTGTTAAATAAGACAGCGCCGGATTCTGAAAAATATTAATTTATTTATGAACAAATCGTTGATTTGCACGAATAACCGCATAATTGTAAATTCATCAATTATAACGTAAATTTACAGTAATATACATTAAATATATACATAT